>JAFIRS010009240.1:0-11064 GCA_018342105.1 Gonioctena quinquepunctata | reverse complement strand
GGAAAAAATAGACAATTTGTGGAAAACTATACTGTTCACTCGTGTTTTTACTAAGAGCTTCAATCCTTGATTTGAATTGGTTGAGTTTTTATGTTTTCTGAAGTTCACTACACTGATTGGGAAACTCTCATTATTATTGTACGATACTGTAGTTCGACTAACTTTTTAACCTAACTTTTGAGAATGACATGTTTCTAGTTCACTGTTGAACATCGAATGCCTATTTTGCTCTCGAACTCGCGCTTTTATATTCCGTTATCGAATCACGTGATAATCTATCTCACGGCGACTAGTAATTATAATTATCTTCAACCAAAATTAATGGCTGTTGTTTTGGTCATTGCACGCATTGATGATTAATGGGTTGTTTTGTTTCTGTCATCGATAAAAATATATAAAACATAATTTTATGCCTTCTCGGGAAAAAGTTATATTTAATGACTGTCATACGCGGTGAATTTATGGCGTCTAGACGGGTCGATCCCCGGGTGAATTACGAGTTTGTTTACTTTTTTAATTGTTCTCCAATAACAACGTATGATTTAACGAGCGTATGCTTATCAGCTCTTTCAGTCAAACATGGTGAACCCTATTGAACCTTTTCTGGACATCACGATATTGTTTTGAGAATATTACGCTGTTTTGCAGGGAAGAAAGTTTATCTGTAAGTACGTGGCTTAACAAACTCACTAAATTCTGAAATATTGGCACAATGTAATTCTAATTGTAATGTATGTGTAACTCATTTATTAACTTGACACCAAACAATCCATATGACTATTCACTCGAAAAGGGGTTGGGCGAGGGCATTAAGTATTCTTAGAGACGAAAAAATTGATTATCATATGTTTGAGCACCTGTGAAAATTTAGTGAAAATCCGGGCTGGCCCGATATACTTGACCTTTTCCGAAAGGTGATATCATCAATAACTTCATTCGTAAGGAACAATCTCAATAATTAATTTGCCATAATACCACCATCATCTATTTCTAACAAGATCTGTGACAAACCAAACTCTTCAGCAAACTCTTCAGTGAAAGAAAGGGGTGGACCACATGGAATGTTATTTTGGGAGCATGAAATATCAAATGCAGGCGCCTGATAAACATGCAGTAGCGTAGAGTATTCGTTTCCGAAATACTGTCTTTCCAAAAAATTTATCAGCCTGATCAGAAACCGTCTCACCATGATAGAACTTCCGTCTTTGTAGATGAACAACCTTCATTTTAGTCCTAAAGCTGCGATGGATTCTGTAGTCCACATCTTCGATTCGGTTTTTTCCTACACGGTGTCAGTTCGAGAGATACACCTTCCTTCCTACGTGAATTGTACAGCCAAACCTCCTCACATTCTTTGAATTAGCTTCTAAATCATAACAAGCTTTGATCCTGTCACCGCAAGAGGGAATGTCATTGTGCCCACATTGCATTGAAGATGGGATTTCTGTCCGAAATATCTCACCAGGAGGGTGTACCAGTTCCGTTATCTTCCCAAAGTAGAAAGCCCCTAATATTTGGATTGATTTATTGGTCCTGTTCAATACACGTACAACGCGTACATGCAACGGTCGTTTAGATAAGGCATCCGCATTACTTTGTAGTCGTCCTGGGCAATGTTTAATTTTTCCTCCATTTAGCTATTTGTCCTGGATTTTTATCTCCAGTGCCATATAAGTATATATGGAAGTGATCTACTACCCTAACTACCGCTAAAAGTTTTTTCCTCATGATACAATAATTATTTTCGGGAGATCACCTTGCTGACTCTTTCCTGATCATCTTGCACCTTTTATTATACGGCTTCAAGTCTGATATTGCTAGCATCAGTATCCAGTGTGTATAGGCCTTTTTGCTGTGAGTATGTCAAAGTTCGGACTTGAACAAAGCGCTGCCTTCAACTTCCGGAAAGCTCACTTTCGACAGACCAGTTGAAAATTATACCATTTCTTGTCAGCTTATGTAGGACAGCCGCTATATATGCAAATCCTTCCATAAGCGGTGGTAATGAGTATACCAGTCAAGAAAGCTTCTCATCTCGTGTTTATCTTTTGGTCTCGGTCAGTCTCGAATAGCCTGTATTCTAGATTGGTTTGTTTGAATTCCTTCTGCCGAGACTGTTGCTGGAATAGGGAGCATTTCTGAAGATTCAGTCTGAGGATGGCCTTCCTCAAATATCCAATAACTTCACATAGGTTGGCAAAATGTTCCTTGAAATTCCTTCCCATAACCATAACATCATCCAGATATACCAGGAAAGTTTTCCAATTGAGCCCACGCAATATTAACTGCATCAATCTCTCGAAGGTCGCTGGAGCATTATAGAGAAAGCATAACAGTGAACTGAAACAGTCTGCTACCAATAGTGAATGCAGCCTTTACCTCATCGTCTTCTTGAATGTCCAATTGCCAGAATCCGCTCTTCAGGTCTAGTTTCCAAAACTTCTGTGAACCTGCTAATGTGGTCAGTGATTTGGGGTATAGGGTAGCTATCCTTCCTCGTGACGTCGTCAAGGTTCCTTTTATTCACACGAAATCTTGTAGATCCATCCTTCTTGGAAACCAGTACCACTGGGGTGGACCATGGACTCGATGATTCTTCGACTCCGACATCTTTGGTCATTTTTTCGATAAGCTTTTCCACCTGAAGATATTCTTGGTGGTAATCGAATCAGATGGGCTTGACCAATGTCTGTCATGTGCTAGACCAGGTTGGAGCGTCCTGTTGGGGACCCTGCGGACTCAAATGCGCCACTTTCTTTGGTAATGAATCTCATGGCAGATTTGTATTTCATCAGCTCTGCCTCTTTCATCCGGATATCCACTCATTTAACAGTCTGCTTCCATTAGGAAATACATCAGCAATTGTAACAGGGATATCTTGTTTTGTCCCAATCAGAGCTCTTGCAAGTATTAATTTGCTTAGAGAATTTCTACATGACATTTTTTATTCCAACGCAGCACCCAAGGTCTTCTCCTAATCGAACCTCATTAATCTTCCCAAATTAACCATGTATTCTGACATTTTTGGCTATTTGCAGTTCCACAGAGTCCCCTCTTCCGACTGGTGTTGTTGAAATAAATTATTCCCCACCAAATTTCATAGTTTCCGGTTCATCATCGAGAGATAGTCCCTTATCAGATCCATCCCTGAAATGATCTCTTCTTTTATGTTTGCCTCGAAAACTCTTTCCATTATGCATAGTCTTTCGAGTATTGATGTGATGACAGCTTCCCCTTGGTGTTTTCTCTCCAGCGTCTGTTCGTTTTACTACGAAGGCGTAGAAGGACCACTGATTTTTATTTTTTTTTATTATTCCGACTTAGTATCTTGGAATTCCGACTTAACTTTGCAAAGATGGAAAGAAGTTAGAAACACTTTGAAATTAATGATTTTCCGACATTAAAACCTGTCATGTGGTATAAAATTGTATCTCCAAAAGAAATGTTTCTAACTTTTTTCCATCTTTGCAAAATAATAGTGCTTCTAGAAAATGTGATTCCCATTTCTTCCGGTCTTCCTGATGATCGTGGAAGCGTGGAATGGATTTTCGTCTACAAAAATGTATTGAAGACCTAGTGAATACGATGCCTCTCTTGCGTCATTGTTACAAATGATTTTGGTGAGTACTCTCTTTTGGAAAACATTCTTCTTTGCCTCATTCATCTATATGAATTCTTTATTGAGACTGGAATAGAAAATCAAATAACTATCTGAATAAAAATGCAAATTTTCAATTTCAGATTTTTTCTTTTGAGTTAGGGTCCCGTGGCTTCAGCCGGGGAAGTAGTTGTTTTCTGTTAGACATTCAAAAAAAGAACCTCATTTCCATCGTGGATTCTTCAATTCACAGAAAAATATTTCCATTCAATATTCAATTGAGAATGTTTCCCTTTTCAACTAAGTCGGAATTATATATATATATATATATATATATATATATATATATATATATATATAATTCCGAGATACAAATTCGGAATTATATATTTCCGACATGTTAAGTCGGAATACCGAAATACTTAGTCGAAATTATATAATTCCGAGATGTTAAGTCGGAATTCCAAAATACTTAGTCGGAATTTTCACATAGAAACCTTCCTTACTAGCTGACAAGTGTGTAGCTCTGCAGACAGAAGTCAGTGTCAAGGAGGGAAGCGGGGGCGGGCGGTCAAAAATTCTTCCAGAGCGCCGCTCGGCGCTCAAATAACTTTATTTACTCAAGTAAGCCTAGTTGCTGATATGGATATAAGTCATCAAAACATATTACCTAAGAACATTCACTCTCACAACCCCTCAAACACAAAACAGCATTTTCACGCAGCGGCCGAAGGCTGCTATAAATTTTGCTGAACCTGTTTTTTTTTAAGTACTTTTCCCAAAAAACAGCTCAAATTTGACGAATGGAAGTATTATGCGTAAATTTCAGTCGCTCTATTATGATAAAATTACACATCTTTCTTATAAGCGAATCGCTGGAAGGGATATATAGCTTTATTTGACTTAAATAATTTATTTTTACATAAAGTATCGCAAAACATCGCGAGGCGACCTCCTACTCCCTCTTCGTGGGGGCGTACGGGGGTTTTTCCCATTTTATACTTGAAATACAGAATGCAATGTATTGTGAATTATATACAGTGACCGGCAGAAAGTACGCATCATATGGAAAATTCTTTCATTAATAAATTTTGACGGATATCGATATGTGCAATCGCTTCTGCATCAAAAGCAACCACAAAAGACGTTGTACAGTGCCGTTCGTCTCTTCGTGTTTGGAGGGAAATTTAAAAAAATTAAAAAATATGTTTCAAAACACACTTAGTTGGGAAAATATAGAAAAATATTAATCGAAAAAGTTGTTCAGAACGTTATTTTATAGCTATGTACAAGTTTCGAAAAAAATCTGAGATAAAAAAATAAAAATCAATTTTTTGCCATAATAAAAATTTTAATTTGGAAAAATACATTTCAGACAAAGAAACTTATTAGTAAGGCCAACAGTAATGTTTAAAATGATATTTTGTAAATATTCGCAAGCTACTTCTATTTTATTTGCAAAAAAATTGATATCTATGGATTTGCCATGTATTCAGCTGCTTCATAAGAGGTCACTGAAATATCTCCAGGACCTTATAATCCCGATACTGTTCATTATTAATAAAGGTCCTTGTACCTACATAATTTCAAATTGAATTTTTTATTCAAACAAAAAATAAATGGATTTTTGGCAAATTGTTGGAATCATACAATCATTGTTGATGCGTGCATCGACAGATTTCCTCATGATCAAAGAGGCCATGAAACAATTGACTAATAATGACAATGTGTTATTAAGAGTTGTCAAACAATTCAGTAGTGTTATTATTTATCAAGGTGTTTTTATCGTCTTTATTCTATAGTTTTTTTCATTGTAAAAGTTACATTTTGTTGTGTGTTAACAATAATTAGAGATGCCCCAAGAAGAGCTGAGTTTGCAAGAAAAAATTGAGCTCGTCTCAATATGTGGTGAGCGTTTTCATAGTTCCAGAGAAGCAGCAGATATATTCAATGCTAGATATCCAAATAAGAATATCCATGGATCTACTGTGTTGCGTATTTTAAACAAATTTAAAGCTACAGGCAGGGTAGAAAATTGTTACAAAATTCCACATAGTAAGCCCGTCACTAATGAGGAAGGTACCTTTGATGTATTGGTATCGGTCACAGAAAATCCACGGATGGCACTATCGGAGAGGCAGGAACAAACCGGTATATCTGAAAAATCCATAAGAAGAATTTTGAAGAATAATAAATTTCGTGCATACAAACCAAAATTCATCCACAGATTTTGATACACGCTTAGATTTTTCATTTTGGTTTCAAGGCATGATTGAAGAATGCCAACATTTTCCTAGAAACATTTTATTTACTGATGAGGGGACTTTCACATCAAACGGTACTGTCAGTTCCCAGAATTGTAGATGGTGGGCTGATGAGAACCCAAATTGGAAGATAGAGGCAAAAAGTCAATTTTCTTTCAAAACTAATGTTTGGTGCGGCATATTAGATACACAGATCGTTGGGCCTTACTTTTTTAGGGGCAACCTTAATTCACGAAATTATTTAGTGTTTTTAAATAATGTGTTTTTTGATTTCTTACATGGATTACCGCTGCAAAGAAGGAATGATATTTTTTTCCAACAAGACGGAGCGTCAGTACATAGTACCCTTGAAGTCAGAGCGTGACTTAACGAACACTTTCCTCATAAATGGATAGGACGATATTCAGAAGACCCGTGGCCTGCAAGATCCCCAGATTTGACGCCCTTGGATTTCTTTTTATGGGGGTACCTCAAAAGTAGGGTTTATAAACATCGGCCATTTCGTAATATCGACCATTTAGAAGAAGTAATACGACAATGTATCAATAACATTACACCACAAATGCTGCGAAATGTGTCCAGAGAAATGAAATCCCGAACAACTACATGCATTGAACGTCAGGGTAGACACGTCGAGTAATGGACATTTACAAACTTTCGAGTATGCATTAAATTGTTTGGTTTATAATTATTTCAGCTTCTAATTTTATTATAAAATGTAATTATGTAAAAAATTGAATAAATTGTTTGTTCTAATAAAAAATTCATATTAAAATTCTGTAGATACATGGTTCTTCGTCAATAATAAACAGTATCGGGATTATAATGTCCTGAAGATTTTTCTGTGACCTCTTATGAAGCAGCTGAACACATGGCAAATCCAAAGATTTAAAATTTTCTTCGAATAAAATAGAAGTAGCTGGTGAATCTTTACAAAATAATATTCAAAATATTACTCTTGGGCTTCACTAATGAGTTTCTTTGTCAGAAATGTATTTTTCCAAATTGAAATTTATTTATGGCAAAAATTGATTTTTATTTTTTCATCTCAGATTTTTTTCCAAACTTGTACATACTATAAAATGTCGTTCTAAACAACTTTTCCCAATAACATTTTTCAATATTTTTCCAAATAAGTGTGTTTTGAGACATAATTTTTAAATGTTTCAAATTTCCCGCCGAAGAAGAGACGAACGGCACTGTACAACATCTTTTGGGGTTTCTTTTGATGCAGAAGCGATTGCATGTATCGACATTTGTCAAAATATTATATAAAAAAAATTCCCATATGATGCGTACTTTCTGCCGGTCACTGTATGAGCCACCACTTATAAGGAATCACTTCGAAAAAACAAAAATCTGTCAATAGTCTTCAATTCGAGATATTTTTGAGGAATTATAAAATAATGTAAATGAACCGTTAAAAAAAATTATTCAAAAATTTCGACGCATCAAGTTTGCCACCTTGTCAATCAGAACTACGGCGGCCATTTGAAAGGTGCGAGATATATCGCAAATATCTGGGCAAATGCACATTCAGCAGTTCCAATGGATTTCGAACCTACTGATTATGGCTGGATAGATCAACAAGCCATAAAATAATGTAAATGGTTTGATGGCCCACAATTACCGTCAACAGTTAAAGATACTAATTTAAATAACGAGAAATCTGAAAATAAAGTATTGAACTAACTTTTCGTTTTTATAAAAATATTAATTTGTGTTTAAGATGATGAATAGAAAATAATATAATTTATTGATGCAGTATATATATAAATAATACTTTCATACGTGAAGTCAATGGTGACACATAGTAGTATAAATTAAAACACATAGTAGTATAAATTGGAGTCGATATGACGACAAGGTACAATATATAGTCAATAAGGAACTCTAGGTACCTCAAGAACAAAGACAAACATAAATACAGAACATAAACATACAAAAATATATAATTATTAGACAGTCGACGAATTAGTTGAAGACTCGAAATAATTAAAATATTCTTTAAATGTGTAAAAGGCATTTCGTAAAAGTATATTTTTAATTTTTACTTTAAAAGTGTTTACACTCATGTCAAGAGTCCGAAACTCATCAGGTAATGATTTTTTTTTAAGATAGATATAAACAAGAGTTTTGCGATTTACTTAATCTATATTTGGGTAGCCTTAAATTTGTTTTAGCCCTAGCATCATGGTAGCGTATGTCCTCCTGCTTGGTCAATTTATTTTCACCTTTTAAATTTTTGACATAACACAAACATTCATATCTGAAGCAAGATGGCAGAGCTAATATATGAAGATTTTTTAAGAAGGGTTTACAATGGTCATTATATTTAGCCTGTGCCATTATTCTGACAAGTTTTTTTTGTAATTTAAATATTATATCTAAATGACATGATGAACCCCATACTATCAATTCATATGTCATTTTGCTGTGGAAAATGGCAAAATAAGCTACTCTAAAACAATCTATTGTTGTTTCATTTCTAAGTTGTCTTATTATGCATATACACGTGGTTAGACGCTTTGATAATTTGTGAATATGCGGTAAGAAATTTAATGACGAGTCCAGATACACTCCGAGAAGCTTAATTGGGTCATTATTCTCTTTATTATTTTTTGTTGAGAAATCTAAAATTTTGGTTTTATCATCATTTATAGTAGGATAATTGCTTCTAGACCAGTTTGTTATAAAGCTTTCAGATTTATTAGCGTTAGGAAGTAGATTGGAAGACAGAGTGTCACTTAGCAAAAAAGTGGCATACATTATCGGAAGCGCATCCGTCAGATAAAAAGGCATATCATTAATGTAGTCTAATCAACAAGTTCAAAAACGTGTTAAATAGATATAAAGCTCCTAAAAATATGAGCGATAGCTCATTCGATTCGGAATGACGTCTAGAAAAATGTTTTTCAAGGGTTTATTAGCACGTAAAAAATAGCGATTGTTATTAACAAAATAAGATTAACAAAAAGAAAGTATTTCGTTTTTCGTTAATAATTTCTAAAATAATGATATTTAAGGCATTATGAAAAAGATCCTGAAAAAAGAGGAAATTTCCAATATTTCCCGGAACTCTATCTCCATTATTTATAATATTTTTTTAACGCTGAAAATAGGGCTCCGCGAGGTCGTTACGGCATAGGCGCACCGTCTAAAAAGCCGTTAAATCACCTAAAATAATTTTTTTATAGTATTAAATAACAATTTAAAAATTTGAATAAATCATGGTGTAATCTAGACACTTGAACAAAGAAAACCTCGGTAAAAAAAAATTTTCATGTCGATTTTTCAAAAAGTTACACCATTGTTAATCAACAAATTTTTTTCCAATCTTTGTTTTTATAAATTACGACATAGAAGTTTAAATAATTGGTCTATAAAATTTTCGCTTCGTGGAGCTCTTTTCATTTAGGTACTCAATAAAGCAATGCAAAAAAAATCATTAAAGTTTATTATTTTGTTAATTCTATTTTTTTTAAATTAACAAAAAATGAAATTTCAAAAAAAAAAAAACAAAAAATTTTTTTCAGTAATATCTTATTATTGCTGTTTTTGCATCTAATATAGGTAATAATTGACATTGGAAAAAAAAAATTACGTCATTTGTTAAGAAATTGTTATTTTATTTAAAAAAAAAATGTTTACCATCTTATTGCATAGGTAAAATTATGATTTAAAAAAAAAAGTTTCCTTAAATACTTTTTTTTTTTTTTAATCTTTTTTTTTATTTCAATTGTTTAAATAATTAGTTAAGAAATTATTTTATTTTTAAAATCATCATTAACTTTTTCAATGAATTAACAGAGGAATAAAAGTAGGAGATTTAAGCCGGTTCTGGCTCTCCCCCACCACTATGACGTCACGTGTGACCTTGAATAGTTGCAGGTGTGCAATGTGTGTGTGTTTGACCTTGAGATTTGACTTTGAGATTTGTCATTGAGTTTTGACATGGGGTTTCGTCGACTTTGAGATTCGACTTCAGTTTTGACCTTGAGTTTGACCTTGAGATTCATAACATTAAGTTTTGACTTTGAGATTTGACCTTGAGTTTTGATGTTGGGATTGTTTCGGCAACCTTAAGATTTGATCTCGATGTTTGTTTGACCTTGACTAAAGTTGTGGTGTAGGCATACATATTCTGTGTAGTCATGACCTTCATGAATCCTTGCACTCTCCAAGCGAGGAGGGCGTTCATCCTGTGAGAGAGCTAAGAGTGAACTGCGAGTATTGATGAGTGCGCTGAATGTCAAGAGAATCCCCTCAAATCCATACAGATTGCGCATCGCATCGGACTTGTTGTATGGTGGGGGTATTTCACTGAAATATTCCAGGAGAAGAGTATTTCGAATCAGTGTCTCCTCCAGTGAGCTATTGAAAACAAGTCGGTGAAATGTATTCGTGTGATTGTGGTAGAGCTTTCACCCGTAGTGATAATCTTCGTCGACATCAACAGGGAAAATTGCCAGGAGGTCCTTCAGTGAAACGAGTTAAATTGAACAATGGCGATGACTCACCACCTGAACCACTCTATACATGTGAATGCTGTAATGTGACATTTCCATATTGTCAAGTCAATCTCACAATAGAACACTCACTACAGGACGAATTCATGTGTTCACTTGGGGGTGGTGTACACCTCATTAAAAATGCATTCAAGTGTCGCATTTCCAGCTACAGAGTATCTAGTGAGAATATGTATACAGAGTATGCACCTTTTCAACGATATTAAGCCCAAAGTACTCGAGTTATTGGAAAAAACATCAAACTACACAACTCCATCAAGGTCAACATGGAAGTATTTGGAGTTATGTCATTCAAACACAGGAATTGATAGATATAAAATCATTCAATTCTCCCAATCGTATAGCAGATCGCTCGACTGATTTGAATGGATTATTTGACGCATTTCGTGAAATTATGATAACCCAAAGTACGGAGTTTGAGGAGCGTGATTCAGGTTTGTACTAACAATTGTTGCAAATGATGAAAGGTTTAATGAAAGTAATTTTTCAGGGTGGAGTTGCGAGAAAATTATGTTCCTTGAGGTGAACATAAACAAATACAGTCCACTTGGCGGATCATCATACATGAAACTTCCCGAATTCATTGAGAGAAGAAAAGGTGTTTCAACATAAAAATGAAGATCAGTGTTGCTTTGCGTGGGCTGTAACATCTGCATTATGCCCCACTAATAAT
>JAFIRS010009239.1:0-11066 GCA_018342105.1 Gonioctena quinquepunctata | reverse complement strand
TTAAATAAACAACTAGAGGAAAGTGCTGACGTAGATAATATTCCTGCAAAGACTTGTCGGTTGAGTCATGGCCGCATCATCACTGCTGGCTCCTCCCACTTTCCAAAATGGCCGCCGCCATTCACTGATCACGTGACACTTCCGTCCGACCAATCCGTTGACGAAGGCAGGACACACCCACGGCCATTCAGTCTTCCGTCCGACCAATGCCGTTGACGGATATTGGTTGACACCCCCATTTCAATATGCTGCTCGGCTATTGGATAGCGGCCGGCGGCTATCACCACTCCCACGACCTATCACAACTCTCTCCACCCCCACTCTCAATCACACACTCCCATACACAACATGGCTGCCACCATTCCGACCAATCACAGGCCACTCATCCCCCCCACCCCTACCCACATACAACCACCCCCACCCCTCTCACCGCCATCTTTTTCACAAACCCCTCCCACAACGAACCGCCCATGACCGCCACCATCATCCCTACCCCCACCCGAAAACCACCCCCTCACTCACTCGACAAAACCCACCCCAAAATAGGTTGCGCCAAACCCTTGTAGTCTATCTACTCCCCCCCACAACAAACCCCCCAGACCCCCCATATCCCTACCCCCACGCTTACGTCATATTCAACATCTCTCTCAGAATCATTCCAGCCTAAAAAAAATTGCGAACAACCCCGCGGTTAGCTTTGTATGATTTTTCGAAATTGGTGTTTCGTCAATTTTGTCGCATTTTGGAAGGGGCGTATAAGGCGAAATCTTGCCGGCAAATATTTTGTATATCAGGTCTCAATAACTGCCTCTCTAAGAATCATTCTGGCCTAAAAATATCTAAGAAAATCTTAAGGTTACGTCTATAGGATTTTTCAAAGTTGGCGTTCCCTTAATTTTTTCCCACTTTTGAAGTGCCGTTTTGAGGCGAAATCTTGCCCGGCAAAATATTTTGAGTATTACGTCGTATTCACCACCTCTCCCAAAATCATCACAGCTCAAAAAAATCGCGAAAAGCCCCGCGGTTAGCTTTGTATGATTTTTCAAAGTTGGCGTTCCCTTAACATTTTCGCACTTTCGAAGGGCCGTTTTGAGGCTGAATTTTGCCCGGCAAAATATTTTGTGTATTAGGTTTTATTAACGGCATTTCCAAGATTCATTTTGACCTTAAAAACATGTGGAAAACCCCGCGGTTAGCTTGGTATGATTTTTCAAAGTTGGTGTTTTCTTAATATTTTCGCACTATCGAAAGGCCTTTTAAAGCGGAATTTATTTTGTGTAATTTACTTCAAGATCATTTGCCTAAAAATTGAAAACCGCGTTAGCTTTGTTGATTTTTCAAAGTTGGTGTTTCTTTATTTTTCGCATTTTAAGGGCCGTATGAGGAGAAATTTGCGCGGCAAAATTTTTTGTTATCAGGTATTAATAACTGCCTCTCCAAGAATCATTCGATCCTAAAAATCTCGAGGAAAATCCTAAGGTTACGTCTATAGGATTTTCACTACAACTCCCAGAACCCTTTAATTTTTCCAGTTTCGAATAAACCTCGCGGTTAGCTTTGTGTCAATTTTAAAAATTGGTGTTTCGTCAATTTTGTCGCATTTTGGGAGGGCCGTATGAGCCGAAATCTTGCCCGGCAAAATATTTTGTATATCAGGTCCTAATAATTGCCTATCCAAGAATCATAAAAGGAAAATCTTAAGTTGTCTAAAATTTTAAAGTTGGTTTTCCTAAATTTTTTCCCCTTTCGAAGGGCCGTTTGAGGCAAATCTTGCCCGGCAAAATATTCTGAGTATTACGTCAGTAGGAGATTTAAGCCGGTTCTGGGTCCCCCCCCCCCACCACTATGACGTCACGTGTGACCTTGAATGCTTGCAGGTGTGCAATGTGTGTGTTTGACCTTGAGATTTGACCTTGAGATATGTCATTGAGTTTTGACATTGGGTTTGGTCGACTTTGAGATTCGACCTTCAGTTTTGACCTTGAATTCGACCTTGAGATTCATAACATTGAGTTTTTACTTTGAGATTTGACCTTGAGTTTTAATGTTGGGATTGTTTCGGCAATCTTAAGATTTGATCTTGATTTTTTGTTTGACCTTGACTAAAGTTGTGGTGTAGGCATACATATCCTGTGTGGTCATGACCTTCATGAATCCTTGCACTCTCCAAGCGAGGAGGGCATTCATCCTGTGAGAGAGCTAAGAGTAAACTGCGAGTATTGATGAGTGCGCTGAATGTCAAGAGAACCCCCGCACAATACAGATTGTGCATCGCATCGGACTTGTTGTAGGGTGGGGATATTTCATTGAAATATTCCAGGAGAAGAGTATTTCAAATCAGTGTCTCCTCCAGTGAGCTATTGAAAACAAGTTGGTGAAATGTATTCGTGTGATTGTGGTAAAGATTTCACTCGAAGTGATAATCTTCGTCGGTATCAACGGAAAATTTGCCAGGGAGATCCTTCAGTGAAACGAGTTAAATTGAACAATGGCGATGAGTCACCACCTGAACCACTATATACGTGTAATTGTTGTAATGTAATAATCCCATATGGTCAAATGTTGCATTTCTAGCTACAGAGTATCTAGTGAGAATATGTATACTGGTACAACCCTTTTTTCAATGATGTCAAGCATAAAGAACTCGAGCTATTGGAAAAAAACATCAAACTGCACAACTCCATCAAGGTCAACATGGAAGTGTTTGGAAGTTATATCATTCAAACCCAGGAATTGACAGACATCAAATCGTTCAATTTTCCCAATCGTATAGCAGATCGATCAACTGATTTGAATGGATTATTCGATGCGTTTCGTGAAATTATAATTGCCCAAAGTACGGAGTTTGAGGAGCGTGATTCAGGTTTGTTGCAAATGATGAGAGGTTTGATGAAAGTTATTTTTTCAGGATGGAGTTGTGAAAAAATTATGTTCCTTGAGGTGAACATAAACAAATACAGTCCACTTGGCGGATCATCCTACATGAAACTTCCCGAATTCATTGAGAGAAGAAAAGGTGTTGTCAACGTAAAAAATGAAAACCAATGCTGCTTTGCATGGGCCGTGACAACTGCATTATTTCCCACAAATAATAAAGTGTCGGAGGTGTTATCATATCCACATTATGAGACTGTCTTGAATGTAACAAGTATGGATTTTCCAGTAAAATCACGTGATATAAAAATGTTTGAGTATTTGAATGATATTTCAGTTAATGTTTATGGTTTGGAATCTAAGATTGAAAATAAGAGAGTCAAAT
This sequence comes from Gonioctena quinquepunctata, assembly GCA_018342105.1. NCBI lineage: Eukaryota > Metazoa > Arthropoda > Insecta > Coleoptera > Chrysomelidae > Gonioctena > Gonioctena quinquepunctata. The sequence goes on along the minus strand of JAFIRS010009239.1, from coordinate 7,807 downwards.
ATGAGGTAATTGGGCCCTTGCGATACGCTCAGAGAAAACTCAGAAGACATGTCAATTTATTGCTTATCACAGATGAGGTGGGAAATAGTCATTATTGTTGGATTAAAGATCTTTCAAGATTGGTGTCAAGTCAAATTTCAGCTCATGAACACAAAAAAATATTTCTGTGATGGATGTTTACTGTACTTTTCGAATGAGCGATTACTGTTGCGTCACCAGATGCATGATTGTAATCATGTATGTACAACAGTACCGCAATCTGATTTCAGAATCAATAAATATGGGAAAATGGTTGCCGGTAATACATTAATGTTTGAAAATTTCGAAAGACAAATGAATGTACCTTTTGTAGTATATACAGATTTTGAATCGATTCTGAAGCTTATACAAACCACCGAACCGAATCCCGAACTCGCGTACACGAATAGAACCTTCCAACACGAAGCCTACTCATTTGCTTATCTGATAAAATGTTCCTTTGATGATAAATTAACAAAATTTGTTTCATATAGAGGTGCTGATGCGGCAAAAAATTTCACAATGCGAATAGAGGAAGATTTAAGAAATGTATATAATAATCATTTGACGTATGTGAAACCGATGATTAAACAAACCCCAGAAGAGGAAATGGAATTTCATAATGCCACCACTTATGGTATATGTGAAAAACCTTCCACAGAAGGGGATGTTAGAGTCAGAGACCACTGCCATCTCACGGGGAGAAAAAGATATCCAGCAACGCACTCTGCCTGTAATTTGAATTTCAAAATACCAAATTTCATCCCCATTATATGCCATAATATGAGTGGTTATGATTGCCATATGTTCATTAAAGAATTGTATGAGGAAAAAGATAAAGTTGATGTTATTCCCCAAACTGAGGAAAAATACATTTCGTTCACAAAACATCTCTACACACATAGCTATCAAAGTAAAGAGGGAAAAATAAAAAAATTTTTTTTGAAAATGAGATTTATAGATAGCTTCAAGTTCATGTCGAGTTCATTGGAAAAGTTGGGTGCAAATTTGAGTGATAAGCAATGTGTAGAGATGTTAAAATGTTTTCCCGATAAAGAAAAATTCAATTTAAAGAGGCAGAAAGGTGTTTTTCCATATAGTTTTGTGGACAACATCAATAAATTGGATCATCCTAATTTACCGACCAAAAATCAGTTTTATGACAATTTGAATGGGGAACATGTATCAGAGAAAGATTATATGAGAGCCGAACGTGTTTGGGAACTATTTGAGTGTAAGAGTCTCAACACTCAAATGCGTAATAGATCTAATAATAAGTCTGAGAAAGATTTCTATAAGTTGATGAACAATGCAGTTTATGGCAAAACGATGGAAAACGTTGACAATAGGATCGATGTGAGGCTTGTTACACATTGGCAGAATGCCCATAGAAGTATGGGACGCTCTGATCGCACGACCAAACTTCAAAAGTTGCACAATTTTTAGTGAAAATTTCGTTGCTTTTAAATTGGCCAAGTGAAAGTGTATTATGACAAACCACTGTATTTGGGATTCTGTATTTTGGAATTATCCAAGACTGTAATGTATGATTTTCACTATGGATGTATAAAGAAAGAATTCGGTCAGGATGCTTCTCTGCTCTACACTGACACAGATTCTCTAATTTTAAAAGTAAATACTGACAATTTTTATGAGTTCATCAGCACCAATATAAATAGATTTGACATATCTAATTACATTGAACATAATAAATTCAGCATACCTGTAACAAATTCAGTCTTGGGTAATTTCAAAGATGAGTTTCCCAATGATCCAATAATTAGTTTTTACAGGTGCTGAAGCATACTATGTACAATCTTTTGCAACAGAAGTAAAGAGAGCCAAAGGGGTGAAGAGATCTGTGATAAAGAATCAATTGACATTGGAGGATTACAAGAAAATAGTTGAGAATGGTGGTAAAATTTTTAGGAAGATGAACTCTTTCATCTCACATGATATGTATACGGAATTGAAAAATAAAGTAGCACTATCATATGATGATGATAAAAGATTCATAATTCCCAATACAACACAAACTCTCCCTTGGGGTCACAATGACATTGAGTTCTATCAGTGCGATCCCAATGAAACTATTCGTATATGTTATAACATAGTTAAATCTTTTTCTCAAGAATATGGCATGAATTCCGAAAGTAGATTGGATTATTTGATCAGTTTGTTGAATGCCGAAATAAATGAACAGTATCATTCACAATACTCAAATTAGCTGGAAAGTTTATATTTGAAAAGTCGAAATGATGAATAGATAACTGTATATATTATTGACATTGATTAAGCGCTCATACGAAGCGTATAGTCAACATTATTGCAATATTTCACCCCGTGTAAACATGAATATCAGACACAAGACCACTCCGCGGTCTTGCAAACACCACAAGTGAAAAACCGCGGCCGCGCCGCGGTTTTTCCGTGCGTTTTTTCCGCCCGCTACGCGATTTCGCGGTGTTTCACACGGGGTAAAAAACTGCGGTCCTAAAAATAATGATGACGTCTTCTCATGTAAATTATTTGGAAATAAAAAAATAAATAAAGCTTGAATGTTTTATTTGGAATTTGTTGGAATAAGCTCTAACTCTGGGTGGGAACTTTCGAAACATTTATTGGTATTGTATCAGACCAGATTAGAGTGGGCTAATGCATGATATAGGAAATCTTACCATTTGGGTTTCGATAAGATTTGTAGCTGGAGAGTAAAAAAATAGATTATGAAATATGAGAATTTCAATATGATATGAAAATAAAAAGACTTAATGAAGTAGAGGGTGGCGCCTCAACCTCGCACCACCCTGTGAGTACCAACCTTCAGAATTAACCCTCCAACATCTACTTCATTAAGTCAGGGAATCGACACAGTTCAAAATTATCAATTTAACATCATTCAATTTTATTTCTGAAATTTATTACATATATCACGATGTGCCCTAAAGAATTCTTTGAATTGTTAAAGAACTAGCAATTTCGTCTGATATTAAGATTCCATCTTTTCCAGCTCTACAATTCGTTTTTTCTCTTCACAAGCTTGTCGACGGAGTTCGTTAGACGCAATAATCAGTTCATCATGTTTTGATCTCCTTTTGATCAATTCATTAGGATCAACAGATGACATTGCGATACCTTGCTCCATCTTATGCATCATCTCCTGCAACTGTTGACTAGGGGTAGATAAATAGTCAACCATTAAAGACGATGATGGATTAGACCCACTACGGTTTCTATCACCCTCACTTCTGGAAGGCATCACCATTGAAGGTCCTGCCATAAGTCCAACATTATCCGGAACAGCAGATTTTTTCGATTCGACAACCATAGAGCGAGCCAGAATCGGTGTTGCAGTGGCTTGTTTGATGGTAGGTTCAGGTAATACATTACACACCCGCCTATTCAAGGTGGGCCGTGGAGTAGGATGGATTTCATCTCTATACTTCTGTATTACCGATTTTTTGGCAGACCCCTTTGACTTTGGGGGTGCCTTCGCCTTTACCTGCTTCGTGGCATGTCGCTTCTCTGCTGGAGGTCGATCAACGAAATCTTCTCCTGAATCCCGTCGTGAACGTTTTGTAGTAGCCTTCACTGGTGCAGTACCATCCTGAGGTGACATGGGTGATAAAACTCTGGGAAGTGGCGTTGGGGCAAATCGTGATAAATCAAAGAAATCATTGGGAACAATACCCTGCTCATGAGATGGTCCTGCCACACCATCCTTGGGAATATCTCGTTCAGGTCGAGCTGCAGCCAATATATTCACAAGAGTCAGTGGAGCAGCAACATCCTGAGATCGGGTGGAATTCTTCATGATCGTCGGAAAAAATCTGAAACAAACTGAAAATGTTAGATCGATACCAGCGAGCAGAGTCAAAGGAATGATTGTTTCGATCCAGCACTCGTAGTTTTATGCCTTTTCCCCACTCCTTGAGAGGAGGAATCCATGTAAAGCGCACGCGCTGGCAATATGCAGGATGGCTGATGTTTACACGCCTCAGGCGAGTGGATGTTTTGGGGAGGGGGTATGGAAGTTATTTCTAAGACTCATCTTCATGTTTCGGTATGTGTAAGTTTCTTGGAGTGGGATTAGGACCAAAATCATATAAATTGAATCCTGCAACGGTAGGACTTCATTCGAAAACTTGTATCTTGTTGAGAATTATAAGAATATGTGTTTCAAACGTGAAGTTGAGGAAGTTGTCAACATGATGGAAGACTTGAATATTCAAGACGAAGCAGATGCACCAGCAGCATATGAAGCGGAGGCCGTCAACGATGAGGGAGCATTGGATGTCGCTGCTCCAAACGAAGACGATAATTTGGTTGCCGATGATGAGGGGCTTGGTGATGACGTTTTCGATGAACTTGTAGAGGAGTTGTCCAGAGGCAGGGAGATAAATACCACATCAGTCGCCCACCTTCTCTACTGTATAAATTACAGTATAACTGAGGTGATGAGAAATGGTGTGCAGACCTTATGTTTTTTCTGTTTCTCGGAATTTAGCAGCAGAATAAATTTTAATCAGCAGTGTTGGGCATTTGACATGCATATAAAGAGGAAGTTGGGTGACATAGAATTCAAATTATGCACTAGATGTAAAGATCCATTATTTCAAGTGAAACTGGCACAAATATGTTGCTATTGCAATAGTAACTAGTTTCATTTGAAATAATGGATGGAAGTTATTGTTGTATATATTGTAGATTTCTTAAATATAAATTGATTTTGATGCTGACTTTTTTTTTGAATAAATCACCTTTCATAATAACAGTACTATAATTTTTTCTACTTCCAAATAATAAACATTTCTGCATATGGTGAAATTGGTCTTAATACAAAAAACAAATTTTCTGAATCATACAAATGATTCTGACACATCTGAGCTCGAATTAATTTTCTCTTCTGAAAAGCAAATAGATCAATGTTGAAATAAAAATAAAATCTAGTGAAATCTATTTAGCCTACATATAAAAATATTCTTAACTGAATAGTGAGACTTAGGGCCGGTATTATAAATATGTTTTGAAGTTAACTTTAATTTTATCAGTCAAGTTAACTTGAACTTCAAAATGTCAGTTTTATAAAGGTACCATTTTTTAAATAAAAAGAAGAAGAAGAAGGCAACAAGGTAACCTACAATTTTCCACTTTGCAAAACGATCCCGTTGAACTGCAATAAGTTTTCATCATTTTCCATGAGAAAATTAACGTAACGTTCTGGTGCAGACTGATCTAGGATTGAGCGAGTTTTTACTCGTTTTTAGACAGATGATGGGCTCTTGAAGAAAAATCCAGTCCCTTCCCAAAATCCTCCCAGTATCGTCTGTGGGCAAGATAAAAGTGAAAAGTGAAAAAGAGAACCTTCAAAGAGAGTTGTGAGGAAAGAAAATAGAAAAAAGAGAGATTATTCAACATACCGAAAATTATTCATACAGTATGGAAAAAGGGTGGCTATAAATGTATATCTAGGTGATGACACATTGTTTACTTTTCGAAACATTAATGTTATGATTTTAGCCATTGTACACTTAAAACTTGTCGAATCTTTTGTGATTGTTGACATTCAATGAAATTCTGGTTTACCTGGTGAATATTCTGTTGACTATTGTGTGTGTGGCCAAGAAAAAAAGTGAAAAAGAGAACCTTCGAAGAGAGTTGAGAAGAAAAAAAAAGATACTTAAGAAGAGAAAAAAAGAGATATTATTCGACATACCGAAGATTATTCATACAGTATGGAAAAATACTATATGTTTCTCTAGGTGATAAGGACACATTTTCACACCATCTTGTTTGTTTGAAATGAAATAAAAAAACTGTTTTTGTTAGTTTTATTTTTAATTCGAACATTCGACGATAACAATGCAATTTCCCCTGTGACCTTTCTAATAACAATGCTAGCAGTTGACTTGTGAATACCCCCAAAATCTCCAGCAACTACCAAGAATGAACCAGTTGCATAAAATCTGAGTGTAATCAACACTTGTGTTTCTGGCGATAGAGGATGATTTCTAAAAATAAAAATATTTATAACTCTACAATAATTAAAATAGGTACTAGAAATGCTGACCTATTAGTTGGTCTTTGTAAATTTGCTTCAATGTGCCCCATTAACAAGCGTACAGACTCTCTTGATGGTCGAAATCGGTTTTTAAATTCTGTATCGTTCCACAAGGTGAAATGGTCTAACCGATTCCTAAATATCCTCTGTCGCCGAGGGGCTTCAACAATATTCACAGCATCTTCTTCATCATCGGTTAAAAGTTCCTCAAAAATAACGTGGATATCGTTTGCTAACATTTTGCGAAAACGAAAAATCAAAACAATAAAATTGAGGTTATATGACTCATATGCAATATTGACAGGAGCAGGAGAATTGTCGACGATCGAAAACCACCATTTTCTACAAAGTTAACTTTAACCGACACCCGTTCCACCCGATAAAGTTAACTGCTACATTTTGAAGTTAACTATAACATGTGACGTCATCCACAAGTTAACTTCTAGTTATCTGTCGAAATAGTTTTATAATACCCACCCTTAGACTTTTTGAAATTCGAAATGATCGATCACATTCCTACTCCGCGCTTTACCCCCACTCCTGACATATCCCCTCCACTCCTCTGAATGATATGAATAGAATCACACGTCGATCATTTCCTCCCTTCTGATCATCATGTCAGATGTAACCAAAGCCGTAGCAGACTCAAGTGCGTATGTGTTGGAACGTGGTGATTTACCACCTCCAAGTTTGTTGGAGCCGTCAGCAGATGATGGCCCCATCCAAGAAGAAGAAGTCAGCTCAACCAGCAGAGGACCGCCAGCAGCAGCAGATTATGAGTCGGATTCATCATCGTCATCGTCGTCAAGTGGAACAACATTTCACGGGGATGACGACTGGTGGTTCAGTGATCCGGAAGAGTCAGACAATGGTCATGTTTGCAATGACTACTGCGAATGTGTGAGTGATGCTGAGAGGGACAGGATGGACCAGGATGAGTGGTGGGACTTAATGCACATACGCAGACCGGGACGCAGACGGCCGGCAGTGCAACAGCCGGTGAACGATGTGAGTGACAACCAGAATGATGGTGTCATCGTGATAGACGATGATGATGATGTCATCATGATCGACGATTAGGGGTGGACTTTTATATTGGGGTGTACATTCTCAAAGGTTGGTACACACAAGGATGGTGCGAGGTTGGGGCGCCATCCATAGGGGGATGCGCGCGCGGGGCGCCACCCTCTAGTCCATCAAAAATAGATTATTAATGTTATTTAATAATACAACAGCTATGCATCAGAATGATGAAAGTTGAAGAACATCGGTGCGCACACAATGATATATGACAAGTTATTATATTTTTTTTCCAAATATTCAATATCACTTGGGAACAAATGTTATAAAGTTGAGAATAAACAAAAAAATAATATCTAGTGAAATCACATTCAGTCTTCACATAAAATATTCTCAAATTACTGATGGAAATAAGTCTATTTGAAACTTGAATGATCGACTACATTCTTACTCCTGACTTACCCCCTCCTCTCCTCTGAATCACAATAGATAGATTGAGACGTCGATCATTTCCTCACTTCTGATCATCATGTCAGACGTAACCAAAGCCGTTGCTGATTCCAGTTGTTATGTGTTGGAACGTAGTGATTCACCACCTCCAAGTTCATTGGAGTTGCCAGCCTCCATTCAAGTGAATGAAGTGAGCTCTTCTTCTGACCAATATTATGAGTCAGATTCAGACTCATCCACTTTGTCTTCTGACGATTC
>JAFIRS010009238.1:0-11075 GCA_018342105.1 Gonioctena quinquepunctata | reverse complement strand
ATTGATGAACAAATTCATCAATGGACACTGAATCCTTCCTCTAGTATCTACACCGCTGAAATGTACGCCATTTGGCAATCTCTGAAATATGTAGATACAAACAACCTAGATTTGACAGTAATCTGCTCAGACTCACTCAGCTCATTACAATCAATTTCAGAGATATTCAATTCAGACCCTCTCGTTGAAAATATTTTATCTACTATTCCTTGGTTACTATATAACAACCAAACAGTGATTTTCATTTGGATACCAAGTCATATAGGAATAATCGGAAACGAGAGAGCTGATGAAGCTGCAAGAGAGGCCGCAAACTCAGATTATGCTGACAATATACCAATGCGACAAGATGACATCAAAGTACACATAAAACACAAGATACTCACTCTCTGGCAAGAAAAGTGGTCTGAGCAGAATACACATTTGAGGAAGGTCAAACACACAACGATACCCGAGCAACGTATCAGAACCCTAAAAAGAAGAGATCAAGTAGTCATAACAAGATTAAGGATTGGGCACACTCACATGACATCATCGTATCTACTACTTGGTCAGCACCAACCTTCATGCGATCACTGTAGAGTCCCATTAACAGTGGAACACTTGTTACTGGAATGTCCAGTACATGAGAGAGATCGTCAATCAGAACAAATACCAAATAGTCTTTATGTATGCCTCAACAACCCATCCCATATTGAACGAATTTTGCGATACCTGAAAAAAATCAATCATAACTCAAAAATATGATGAACATCCATACTTACCTGCGGCTAATAACCAAGCAGTTGATGACGCGAACAGAAAAAAATAAATAAAATAATAATAATAATAATAATAAAAAATAATAATAATAATAATAATACTTTATTCATCCTTGGAATCATAATAATGATATCAGACAAGTCAATAGCTACAGAAGACATAAGTCAGTGAGACATTCACATTACATCAATCTTATTAAAATTATTTAAAACGTTATCACATCACATCAAACATATTAAAATTATTTTATATTCATCCTTAGGATCACAAAAATGATACCAGGCAAGTCAATAAGTACATAAGACATTCACATCACATTGCACATATTGAACATATTGCAATTATTTAGGATGTTATCACATCATATTGTAACGTAGATAAACTTAACTTGGTTTAACTAATTTATTTAACACTTAATCAACAACTTAATTTATATTACTACGCCACTGAATAGCTCGATCGTATGGGCTCGTTCAGACTGTCCTGACTCCACTTGAGGGTTGCCTATTTATCTCCGATACAGCATTCTCGATGTTTCGAATTCTGGCATGTTCCAATTGTTTCCAATATTGACCGTTGTTTTCCGTGGCAGAGCGACTGGATGGTTCTCGAATATCTCCGGGGATGATCTCATCGTTGTCGACGGCAACGCGCGAGGCGACAGGTCCGGCCTAGGTTCGTTACATTGCCCCCTTCTTAAAGACATTTCGTCCCGAAATTTCATCCTTGGAGTGTGACGATATCTGCATGACTCCCCATATCTGCATGACTCCCCATATCTGCACCGTGAAGTTCGATGGAAGTAACACTCCACGGTCTTCATGATCGGTCGTGGAAGAGGGTTACAGCAAACCAAAATCTTGACGCCGCTGGATCTGAATATCGCCTCCAGCATACTTCTTATGACTCTCCAGTCCAACCCATCAATACCACAGGAAAATTTTGGAATTGCTAGATCCACCAGATTCTGGTCCACCATAGTATCTCTTAGTTTGGTGAGACTCTTCCAGACATCTTCATAGGACGGTTTATCTTGGGAATGCCTCTTGGTAACTAGGTAGTAGATGTTTCTCTGGCCTTTCTTCAACTGTAGCACCCCATCAACTTCTGGATTCTGCCCCCGCAGTGTTTGGAGTTGACCAAATTTCTTGGAGAACACTACGGCGATGCCCCTGGACATTCGAAGATCTTCTGCCACACAGTGCGCTAGTGCGTAGTCAGCAGGCACTTCGAAAAGGTCTCGTGACTCCTCTCTAGTAACCCCATGTAGAACTTTCTGCCCGTTTGAATACAAGGACATAAACTTCGAACGTCATATCATCCTCCGGTGGCTTGAGGGTGCGAACTTGGTCATGGTTTCCAGCGTAAGGGCCAACCTGTTGAAATGGACGACCCTTGGTTTCCCTCGGGTGGCTTATGGATTCGGTACACAAGGTCGTTTATCCTTTTCACGATTTTATACGGGCCTTCCCACGAGTTCCGCAACTTTGGTGATAGTCCACGACGACGTTTGGGGTTGTACAGCCAAACCAGGTCATCAACCTTAAATCCTCCAGCGTCGGCCTTGATGTCATAGGTCTTCTTCATTTTATCGCTGGCACTCTGGATGTTCAACCGGACTCGTTCGTGGATGTCGTCCATTCTCTGCCGAAGTTTGCTGACGTAGTCCTCTCCCGCAGTGTCTTGTCCTGGCGGTATCCCAAACTTCAGGTCACAAGGCAGTCGCAGTTCTCGGCCCATTATAATACTAGCAGGAGTTTGACCGTTGACTCGTGTACTGCGGATCGATAGGCCATCAGGAACAAATGAAGATACTGGTCCCAGTCTCTTTGATGGTCAGAGACAACCTTGGACAAGTGGCGGTTGATCGTCCTGTTCATCCGTTCCACCATTCCATCGGACTGCGGATGTAGTGCCGTGGTTCTTGTCTTGCGGATGTTCAGCAGTAGACATATTTCTTGGAAAAGGTTGGATTCGAAATTTCTGCCTTGATCCGAGTGCAGCTCCATTGGAATACCGAATCGACATATCCACTCTTTCACCAAGACGTCGGCGACGGTGATGGCTTCCTGGTTGGGCAGGGCATAGGCTTCCGCCCACTTACTGAAGTAGTCCATTGCCACAAGGATGTATTTATTCCCGTGGTCGGATACGGAAACGGGCCGGCGATGTCAATGGCGATTCTCTCGAACGGGCTGCCTACGTTGTACTGACGCATCGGGGCCTTGGGTTGTATTCGAGGTCCATTGCTAGCAGCGCATACAGCGCACTTCCTGCACCAGTCCTGGACGTCAGCTTGACAATTGGCCCAGTAAATCCGTTGCCTCACTTTCTGCAGGGTCTTCGTCACTCCCAGATGTCCTCCGGCGACTTCCATCATGGATTTCCCGCAGCATTCCTTCTTCTGTTCCTGGGAACAATTATTTGGCGTCTGTCTTCCCCACCAATATCGGCCTCCAACACACGTTTCAGGATCCCATTGTCCAGAATAAGAGAGTTCCATTGTGCCCAATAGGACTTAACAGCCGGCGAGTAACCTGCGACTTCCTGCCATGATGGTCTTCGATTGCCCTTCTTCCAGCTGACGACTAAGCCAAGGTCGGGGTCTCTCTCTTGGTCTTTCTGGATCTTGCTGTCATTCCAGTTGTCATCCATTGCCGCGGTTCTACAAAGTGTTGCTTCTCTTCTGCTCGTCGGCAATGTGAGCAATCATCTGGACATGGTCTTCGCGACAAGGCATCTGCATTCTTATGGCTAGTTCCGGCTCGATGTTCGATCTCGAAGTCGAATTCTTGGAGTCTCTCGATCCAACGTGCTACTTGACCCTCAGGATTTTTGAACTGTTAGAGCCATTTGAGAGCTGCATGGTCAGTTCTCAACAGGAATCTTCTTCCATACACGTACTTGTAGAAGTGTTCCACTCCCTTTACAACAGCTAACAGCTCTCGCCTGGTGACACAGTAATTGCGCTCTGGTTTGCTAAGCGTCTTGCTGAAATAACCAATGACCTTCTCCTGTCCCTCCTGGATCTGAGATAGGACGCTCCAAGTCCCACGTTGCTGGCGTCCGTATCCAAAATGAATTTCCGTTTGGGTAGGGATAGCTCAGTATAGGTGCGTTGATCAAAGCCCTTTCAGCTTCCTGAATGAGTCTTGACATTCTTCGACCACTGGAACTTTGTTTGGCCTTCCGTGAGCTTGGTCAGTGGTTTAGCGATGTTGGCGAATCCCAGCACATATCGGCGATAGTATGTGCATAAACCAAGGAAACTTCGAAGTTGGTGAATGTCTTTTGGGATGGGCCAATCCTTAACAGCTTTGATCTTCTGGTCGTCCACGCTACTCCTTCCCAGAGACAACGTGGCCGAGGTATCGTACTTCTTTTGGAACAGATGGCATTTCTTAGGGCTCAGCTTCAATCCGAGTTCCTCAGTCGCAGGAATACTTCCTCCAAGTTTTCACGTGGTCCTCAAACGATCTGCGACCACAATTATGTCGTCGAGATACACTAGACACGTGTTCCATGAGAGTCCTTCAGTACTGTTTCCATCAATCTTTCGAATGTGGCGGGAGCAATACAGAGCCCGAATGGCATAACGGTGAACTGCCACAATCCTGAGCCGATGGTAAAGCAGTCTTTTCTCGATCTTCCTGAGCCAGTTCTACTTGCCAGTATCCGCTCTTCAGATCAAGGGTCGAGAAAATCGTGGAACCAGCCAACGTCTAGGGTGTCATCTATTCTCGGAGAGTAACTGTCCTTCTTCGTACATTATTAAGTTGGCGATAGTCTACACAAAGCGTGTCGATCCATCCTTTTTCTTCACCAGTACGACTGGAGAGGACCAGGACTGTCGATGGTTCGATAACTCCTTCTTTTCCCATATCGCTGACTATTTTGTCAGCCTCTTCCTTTTGGCAAGAGGAAGTCTTCTTGCTGATTGCCGGATCGGTCGGGCACCCTGTATCAATCTTGTGCTGGACCACATTAGTTCGACCTCCTTTTCCTTGTCCGGTATCGAAGATATCTTGTACTTTTGACTAAATCTCTTAGCTTTGGGCTGTTGAGCTGGTTTTATGTCTTTGGAAGAGATGGCAACTAATTTTTCTAGTTCTGTGGGCAAGTTGTTGGGTTGGCTAATCGTACCTCGTACGCCCTGGATCACAGATGAAACTGATGAGCAGTGCCCTAAAATTGTTCCTTTCTTTAAGGTCACTGGAAAGTAATTGACATTCATGACCCTTACCGGTACAAATTTTCAGCACGTAACAGGGTTTTCCCTAGGGCAATCCTCGTCCAATTTTCTCATCATGAAGTTTGGGCTCGAACATCATCATTGCCCCACTGCTCGCACTCCCGTCCAGGCGAGCCTCCAGGATGGTTTCAGCCCTCTCAGGTACGCTTACATCTTCAGCCAACAGCACACGGATCAACTCTTCACTTCTCCCATGAAGTACCAGCCTTCTCCGTTGACACGTAGGACGCCGTCTTTGAAATCCAATTCAAACCCTCTGAATTCATGATGTCCATTCCGATTGTTGCATCGTCTTCGATGACCGCTACAAGCGCCTGATGTTTCACTTTAGTGCTGCCCAAAATTATTTCAATCGGTAGCTCGCCATATACAGTAGCTGGCTCCCCTGTTGCTGTGCGTAGCTTCCAAGTTGTCGGTTCAATCTGTTCCGGTGTTCTGGCAAAGGAAGGTCCGAGAATTGTCCTAGTCGCACCTGTATCTAGCAGCATGGTGCAAGGCTCGTTATTGATGAGACCGTCTACGAAAACACCTCTGTTCTGTCGTTTCAGGATAGCGACATATGCGTTGTTAACCGGGGCTTGCTGGACACAGGCCGACGATTGCCCCTTCTCGTCGACCTTCTTTAGTTTTCCTGCATCGGAGTCGTGTTTCGAATGTTGACATTTGCTACGCACATGTCCACTTTGCCACATTCCAGCATCTTATCTGTCTTTTCTCGGCAAAACTTCCTTCATCACTTTTCTTATGGCAGCTTCCAAGTCAGCATGCTCCTGTGAGTCTTCTTCAATACTTCGAACTTTACTTTGGTTTTGCAGGATTGCTTTGCTGCCTCAAATTCCAAAGCGCGTGCTAGTGGTCTACAGAGATGCGTTGGACGAGCTAGTGTCAACGCTTGTCTGGTTTCTTGAGTCTTGGAGTCCATCCAAGAATGCCTGAACCGCTAATCGCTCCATTACATTTCCGGTGTGGCTGGATATGCGGACGAACCAAGCGTGCAATGTCAGCTTCGAATTCTTGTAAGGATTCGCCCGATTTCTGGCAGCGATTTTTCAGTTGGGAGTGGTATACGTGTTCCAAAATGGGCGTGGCCATATCGTAATTCTAGATGTTTAATCAGCTGATCATAGTCCTCCTGTTCTTGGGCGGTGAGAGTTTGTAGAATATTTGTCGCTTCTCCACGTAATGCAAGTGTCAGTGCTACAGCTCTTTCCCCTGCATTCCATCCGTTTGCTTTGGCCGCTGCTTCAAACTGCCGGCGGTAATTTGCCCATGGAGTTTTTCCGTCGAACTGAGGCGGCTTCATGGAAAGCTTCCCTATTTCTGAAATGACCTTGACATCTTTTATACTCTCTTGAACTTTATCCACGTTCAAACTCAAGTCCAGCATTGCATTTTCGTTAACCATCTCTGTGGAGGACGCACTATTAATTTGTTTTTCCAGCTTACTGATCGTTTCCTTTATTTTGTCCATTTCTGCCTCGGCCCCATCTTTGATTTTATCTACCTCCGTGTTCATTTGCTCCCTAATTTTATCTATCTCTGTCTCAACGGTTCCCATTCTTCTAGAAAATTAGCCACACCACACAATTCTTTTTTAGGCCTTCTGTGTTTTCCAGGAACTTCTCTTCCAGGCTTCTTGAATTTTCTAGAAGTTCTCCAGATTCTAGAATTTTCTTGAAGCTTCCTTCCAGATTTCTAGAATTTTTCAAGCTTCTCTTCCAGATTTCTAGCATTTCTTCCAGGCTTCTTGAATTTTCAGAAGCTTCTCCAGATTTCTAGAATTTTCTTAAGCTTCTCTTCCAGATTTCTGAAAGCTTCTCTCCAGATTTCAATTTGTTGCAGTTCTTCTTCCACGGATTTAGTAGTTTCTTCGAGTTTATTCATTACCAAACTTAAATCACCTCCGGAACTTCGAATAAAAAATGTTTCGGGGTCCTCACCTTCTTGTATAAGTCCTTCTGCAAGTCTTTCCTGGAGTACTTGCTTTTTACCTGTTGTTTCCAGTTCCCTTTCCTCCAATTCTGTTTCAATTCCGCTACCTTCAATCCGCAAGGCGCACTTTTCTTGAACACATTTTGTCTTTGACGAGGTATCAGTCTGTTTTACACGAAAAGTTATCAGTTTGTTAAAATTCACTTCGCGAATTCTTTTCCACGGGCCACCAGTCTATTGTCTGTTTCACGCGAAGAGTGTATCAGTTTATATTCCCACGCACAATTGTCCACTTCGCGAAAACCGGGCCACTGTCTATTTTCTAGTTTCACGCGAACAGCGTATCAGTTTATATTCCCACGCACAATTGTCCACTTCGCGAAAACCAGGCCACTGTCTATTTTTTTTGGGCGTACAGAAAGGTCTATCAATTTATTTTTCTGACTATCCACTCCACGATCACTTGTTTATTTTCAAAATCTCACTTCCGACACCAATTGTAACGTAAATAAACTTAACTTGGTTTAACTAATTTATTTAACACTTAATCTACAACTTAATTTATATTACTACTGAATAGCTCGATCGTATGGGCTCGTTCAGACTGTCCTGACTCCACTTGAGGGTTGCCTATTTATCTCCGATACAGCATTCTCGATGTTTCGAATTCTGGCATGTTCCAATTGTTTCCAATATTGACCGTTGTTTTCCGTGGCAGAGCGACTGGATGGTTCTCGAATATCTCCGGGGATGATCTCATCGTTGTCGACGGCAACGCGCGAGGCGACAGGTCCGGCCTAGGTTCGTTACAATATCAAAACATTATTTATGATGTTATCGAGACATATATTCTTCTAGATCATAAAAACATCCTTCAACAAGAAACAAGCTCAATTTTCTTTCAAACGTATGAACATTGTTGTAATTTTGTATACTTATCTGTAGATTACTATAGAGCTTGATGCCCATATAAGTAGGATTTTTCTCATGTAATTTAGGCGTGTGCTTTGGTATCTGTAACAAATCCCCGTGCATGTCTAGTAAAATGCTCATGATTATCAGAATTCTTTGAAAATTTACTAAAATTTTTTCTTACATAGAGAACACAGTGGTATATATATATATATATATATATATATATATATATATATATATATATATATATATTTTTTTTTTATTCTTATTTTCGGAATAAAGGTTGATTCAGTCAATTCATATGATTTCTCTTAACTACGTTTCTACATGGTATTTGTCATCATCAGGTTAAAACACTAAAATAAAAAATATGGAGTTTGAGACATATTTAACTTAACACAATATTGCACTAAAATAATTCTTTAAAAACATATGGTTCGAAATATAACACGTTATTTAACTCAATATAAAAATATCTGTAACATATATGAGTATTCACTTACAAATTATTTTATTTGGATTATGCGTTCGCACCTACGAACGTTATTGTAGGTGTGTGACTGCGAAGTCGAAGTTATCGGGAATGGTTTGTTTATCTTTCATGCATTTTTACCCTCTTCATAAGTACACCGGATTGTTTATATTGAGTTCTAGTATATGAGCCGGACATTGATATACATTGATATAGATAGGGATATCAATTTTTTTTTTCGAGTGGACTTGCATGAATACTGTTTTCTTTGGGTTAACAATCATAATGTTTTTGGTACACCAATTTGTTAATTCTAATGATACAGTATTCAGTTTTTCTTTCAATTCCTCTGGATTTTCTGCGTTTACAGTAAAAGAACAGTCGTCGGCAAAGATAACAGTACATTCCGTGCTTATGTATCCAGGCATATCGTTAATAATTGATTGATTTAAGGTGTCGAACGCTCTCGATAGATCAAAGAAAAGCGCTCCAACATACCTTTTTTTCTCGAGATATGTATAGACGTACTCGAAAAAAGTCACAGGAAGCACTCTCCGTCGATCTACCTGGACAAAATCCATTCTGGTGTTTAGTGATCAAGCCATATTTCGAAAGAAATAACATTATTTCATTAAAGACAATTTTTTCTATAATTCTACTCAGTACTGGCGGTACAGTAATGGGTCGATAGTTCTGGACGTCCGTCAGTGGAATCTTTGCTTTTGAACACAGGAGTAACGGCGCCAATTTTTAAGTCCTTGGGGAAATCACCAAGTTGAATAGATAAGTTTATTATATGACTAAATGGTTCTGCAATGTATATGCCAATTGTTTTTATAATCTCTGTTGTCAAGAAATCTATTCCTACCGAGTTCGTATTTTTAACCGACGAAACCAAAAAGGAGGAGGTTCTCTATTCGACCCGTATATTTTATGTTTTTCCATCATATTTTTTTATGTATGATCACGCATAACTTTTTACTGAGGCGTCCGGTTCTGATAATTCTTTTTTAATAGATAGGGATACCTTATATTTGGATTTCGAAGAATCAGCCACCCTTACGGGTAGAAAAATAGGGATAATTGATTTTTCACTAGTGAACATTGGCACACACTAGTATGACAATGAAGATCGCTACTGACATTATTCTTGTTCCGTCAAAATCAGTATATTTTATGAGAGGATGGAATGATATACAAAGTAATGAAATAAACTAACCAGAACAACGAAAATAATTTATATTACAACAAATAGTAAAGTAGATAATCATATTATTTAACTGGTAATAGTTGAAGTAAAGGTGGGTAAGTAAGTATTTTGGAAGTAATCAAAAACAAGTAGGTAGTATTGGTAGATTTTAGACATCTGAAAAGAAAATAAAATCTTTCTTAGTCTAAATGATAATTGAGCTCCTAAACAATGTAAGTAACGATTTTGAGTCGGTGCCAAACAAACTACAATTGAATTAGGTGAAGCGTAAAATGATGGCAGCGAGATGCACGGCTGCGTTTTGATGACTTCTTTCATAGATAATGATCTTCGATAATTGTTTGTTTGGCCGACCTTCAAAATCGATTACTACATTGTTTAGAGCTCAATTTCATTTAGACTGAAATTTATTTTTGTTCCATGATTTTCGTCGGTTTAATTTTTTGTTAAAAAGTTTTTATATAGACTAATTATTGCCTCGACGACATCATTTTGTTCAACAGCGGTCAACTTCCAATAATTAAATGAAATCCTGGCTTTTTCAGATTAAGGTTCCAATTTATTTCTATCGCTACTTCTTCTGAAATAAGGGGGTGATATTTTTTATTTCACGATTGTCTATCATAAGTTTTCTTCTTGTATCTAATTGAGCATAAAGATGTCAGCCAAATGTTCTACAAACAAGTCTTTTTGTTTCTTTGACACACACTTCTCTCTTCTGATATGTGGTAGAAGAGCTATAGGTATTTCAATATTCTAACTGAGCATATTGAGGATATTAAAGATAATCCAATAGATAAGTAATACGTATCTTCACTAAAACAAATTCAACAAAGAAGAATTATTTAAGTTGATCTGGTCACTAAGCAAATATTTAAACTTTTTGCATTCATTAATTTCAAAACTTTCTAGAAGGTCGAGTTAAAAACCTTTTTTTTTTCTATATGTTTCGAAATCGTCCACAAAACAATGGTTTTTTGACTAGCAAAAGTTGAATTCGTTTTTCCATTCCACAATACAGTTCCTGTGTTCTGATAATAGTTTATTGAAAGTGATGCCTGTTTGGACTATGTAACAACTTGCACAAGAGCCACAAGTTAATTCATATACTCTAGATTTATATTTTTCAGTTTTATCTTTATTGTTCTTGATAAACTTATTTAAACTATTATCTGTTTTGTATGCAATAATTGATGTTGTTTTTACGTAAGAAAGCATTTTTTTTTCAGTAGCATGTCCTAAATATGTAATAACTTTTATGTTTTTCGTCTAGAGTAGGAAACACTTTTTTATAAAGTTTTCTTGAAATAATATTATCCATCAGATTTGAACTATAACCGTTATTAATTGCAATTTGTTTGAATATAATCAATCGTGATTAGTGTATCACATGCGGATTAGGCCTACTCTGGAGATACCACAAAAAACGCGCTACTTACATACCTCATGTTGGTGTGGAAATGAGGTTTTTCGCCAATACGCGTGAAACTATTCATTTTACAAAAAAAGGTTGGTACATAAATTATAGGAAA
>JAFIRS010009237.1:0-11092 GCA_018342105.1 Gonioctena quinquepunctata | reverse complement strand
CTGTATGTCGTCTGCCAGCTGCTGCCTGCCTGCCTGCCTGCCTGCCTGCCTGCCTGCCTGCCTGCCTGCCTGCCTGCCTGCCTGTCTGTCTGCCTGTCTGTCTGTCTGTCTGTCTGCCTGTCTGTCCGTCGTCCGTCCGTCCGTCGTCCGTCCGTCCGTCCGTCCGTCCGTCCGTCCGTCCGTCCGTCCGTTCGTCCGTCCGTCCGTCCGTCGGTCCGTCCGTCCGTCCGTCCGTCCGTCGGTCGGTCCGTCGGTCTGTCCATCCGTCAGGTCCGTCCGTCCATCAGGCAGTACAGGTTAAGAGCACGCAGACAATGACTCGAGGATGGATTTCTCAGATACTACATATATCACATAATAATTTTCTGAATTCAGGTACTCGAGATTTCGGAAATTTGTTGACAACATAATCTGAATTGCGTTTCCGTATGCAAAATTCCTTCTCTATTCCATTAAAATTCCTTCCATACTTCAACAAGAGCAATTAAACAAAATTACGATGATATTGTAATGTAGCCACAGCCAATACTTCTTCATAATATCCTCTATTACAAACTAAAATGGAATCATTCATAAATCCCCATTCGACATCATGAAACATATGGTCATGATATTTCGGTAGTGTATTTGAGTGACGAGTGATTTGAATACAGTGAATGATCATGTTCAAGTTCTCGATTTTCGCAGCATAATTCAAATTGAGATTTGGAGTTGGCAATTTCTGGATGTGTGCGGTTTTTTTCACTCTCTATCTGGACTGTGTAGGTTTGAAATATGATTAGACTTGCCATTCTTCGTTTGGATTCGGTGAGGGCAGTGGAAAAGAGACTGAGAACTTATCCAAGAACCAAATCACTCAGCAGTGCATTTGAATGATCCGATCATTCAAATGATTCTGGTCGAGTTCTCAAGATCTCGAATGATTCCAATAATCGCATTATCGATTAATTTTCATTCGAATTACCTCATCAAACTAGTATGTACTCCGAAACCAGTTTATGGCTTCGGAACATGGGGAAGGAGTTCAACGTGCAGCGCCGCAGTGGCGGAATCGAACAAACTGGTCCAGAAAGTATCACTTATCTCCATTCACCGCTGTGATGAAAAATATGTCTACGAAGTGCGTGTATGATAAATGAATGACAAAGAACGAGTCGGCCTCAAATAACTTCAGATCAAATGTAAATGACGTGAGGAAAGTGAAAAAAGTTCCTGGGTGACCACTGCTATATTGTAGGGTGCACAAACACGCGTTAAAATGCACCTCCGAATATGGAATTTCATGGTTTTTCTTCCATGAACTATAAACGTGACCAAAAGAAGATGTGAGTGAAAAGTCCGTTATTATTGTACACTAATTAACATCTAGAATTACCTTTTGGTTGAAAATTATTGATATTTACTCTGTACTGTATATACTTGGAAATTTCAAGCAGTTCATAGTTTCTTTGTGCACATTGGGATGAGAACAATAGTTTTTTCATTCGTGTGATATACTTAACTTTGACATGTAAGTTTTTATTAAATTTTATCAATTTTATTTATTCACCCTTATTCGACAGAATAATAATTTGTTGTCCTGCTGCTTGGCTAATCACTTTCGCATTATGCTGAAATAATATTTATTTTTTACTTGACGCACCTGACACACGTGACCCGATCACACCAGTGCTGCTTTTTAACAGAATGATTCTCGAAAACAATGTGGCTTGTAATAGGTGAAAACCCAGTTACAAGCACTTGCTCCATCACGAATAACAATTTTCGACTTTACAATAAATAACATGTAAACACTACGATGGCAGGCGAATCACGTGTCCAGCTCTTTGATGTAGCCTTGCACGCTTCGCAGATGACTCGTCTAAATCTGCTTTTTATTCATGACTAACGCAATATCCGAAACCAGGGCTCAGTTTAATTCAAACTTTATAATGGCTGAATTACAATGTAACCGCAGTTTTCACGTTTGTAACAATAACATTAGAACTGTTGTACTATAAAAACACTCTATTTATCAAGAGGGCAAATACAGATAAATTGCACTATGTGGACTAATTCGCAAGATACCGCCACTGCGGCGCCACTTACAAAGGTGCTCCAACTCCGAAGGTGGTCACCCCTATTCAGGTTAATTATTATTCATATAATCTGCAGCATGCAGCTGCCCAGTAACCTTATAGGACTATTTATGCTATTCCATCGGTTGTAACCCAATGTTCGTCAACTCATTGACTAGGAAAGACGTTGTGTTTTTATATATAGGTTGAGAGTAGTCAGCAGATTTGGGAGACGATATACTGTTCTTTATGAATCAGTTACGAACTGAAGATTTCTGTTTCCGATTGTGGAGCTATTCTAGATTTTCCATGACTTGGTTTATTTTCCATTGTACACCATACACGTTCAACTTCATGAAACCTGTAACCTGTGATTCAATGTTGCTCTTGAAATACAATTGTCGCGAAATTCTCACATGAAGTTTGATATTTGTGTTTGTTGAAATCCGTCTCAGATCAGGAGGGATCTTGAAGGTATTCTGCGAAAGTGTTGAAAAATCGAATCTAACAAGCAACTGAATATTGTGAAATGAATGAGCTCTCATCTGATATAAACACTTCCGTTTCGTCTGTGTCGGTGGCTTATCAGTAATTTTTTCCAGAAATGCTCTTGTAACAATTATCTCAATTTCAATAATTCAGCCCCTTCGTGAAATATACCATTTCCAAAGGATATCACAGTGAATAAATGAAAACTCGAATATTCTACATTTCTCAGAAGTTCCTACCTGGAATTCCTCGTAATTTTGCCGTTATTAATTCATAGGCAGCCAATTCATACAGAATCAGGTCAAATGCTTAGTACCATGAATTCCCATAGACCATACTGGGATGAAACTAGCTATATTCGAGAAGTTAGTGATAATATTGCTATCAATCAATCAATTTGTCTATTAGTTAGGATAGGTTGCGCTCATCAGTCTTCTATTCGACGAGACTATGTTTGAAATCACCGCTACTCTGATGGCGTATTTCCAATCTGAACTTGATTAGCATGGCAAAGCCAAAACTCAATGACGGCATCGTCTGATGATCATTAAACGTGTTATTTATGTTCCAACAAATGATGCATAACGTTACATAGAGTATGCAGATACACAATTACTTGGCAAGATTCCATATCTGGCGATATCGATTTCCATCGATATCACATTCGGAGTCACCACACTGGAAGCGGAAAATTGCTCATAAAATGGACCAAAAAACCTTTTATCGGCATGTATTAGGATGTAGTAGTCCTGTGATGAAATGTTGTGAAATAATTTTTGACATAGAATTTCGTGTTTACGAAATAAAGTCAGTACTAAATTAACTATAAAGGGTGTTACCAAATAAGTGCGAAAGCTTTCAGGTGGTGATTTCTTGTCGAAAATTGAAGGGGGTCCCTTGTAAACGAAAGCTCTTAGGCCTTTCCTTGAAAAGTAACACGCTTCATAAAATGAAAAAAAAAAATATATTTTTTTTTGCAAAACCAATTCTTTCTAGCAAATACCACGCAGAACGTTGAATGATATTCACCTGACAATCCATACAAACTTCGATATAAATAGATATTGTTCGCAAATGTTTCTTTCTGATAAGCTCGATTATGTTTAAATAAATGTCCTGTCCGCCTAACAATACGCATACCGGTTTCAGGCTTTCTTGGCCCTCATCAGTACGGAGTAGTCACCAGCCAGAGATCCAGAGAGCTCTGGCCAAAGCGAGACACAACATAAATAAAATCATCATCAAGCTTAAAACATCTTTAGGTGCGTCGGAAAAAATAACTTTTAACCGGCGACACCTAGTGACAGAAAAAAGCACTCTATACAATTCTCCTACCTCGATAGGATTCTAAATGGAAGATTCCTTCTCAGTAGGAGTGGCTCAAAATGCCCGACTGGCATATTTTAATGAAAGAGAAAGCTATATGAAGGGGATAAGATATGAAATGAAATGCGTAAAGCACACACAAAGTCGTCTTCACAAAAGGTTCAATATAAATTGAAATAATTGGTAGACCGACAGGCGAAAAACAAATACTTTCCTAGCAAATACCAAGCAGAAGGTTGAATGATATCCACCTGACAATCCATGCAAACTTCCATATAAATGGATATTGTTCGCAAATGTTTCTTTCTGATGAGCTCGATTATGTTTAAATTCATGTCGTGTCTGCCTAACAATCCGCATACCGGTTTCAGGCTTTTGTGGCCCTCATCAGTACGGAGTAGTCACTAGCCAGAGATCCAGAGAGCTCTGGCCAAAGCGAGATACAACATAAATAAAATCATCATCGGGCTTAAAACATCTTTAGGTGCGTCGGAAAAGATAACTTTTAACCGGCGACACCTAGTGACAGAAAGAAACACTCCATACAAGTCTCCTACCTCGATAGGATTCTAAATAAAACATTCCTTCTCAGTAGGAGTGGCTCAAAATGCCCGACTGGCATATTTTAATGGAAGAAAAAGCCATATGAAGGGGAAAAGATATGAAATGAACGCACCAAAAAATGGTTTAAGCTCGATGATGATTTTATTTATGTTGTGTCTCGCTTCGGCCAGAGCTTCCTGGATCTCTGGCTGGTGACTACTCCGTACTGATGACGGCCAAAAAAGCCTGAAACCGGTATGCGGATTGTTAGACGGACACGACATGAATTTAAACATAATCGAGCTTATCAGAAAGAAACATTTGCGAACAATATCCATTTATATGGAAGTTTGCATGGATTGTCAGGTGAATATTATTCTACGTTCTGCGTGGTATTTGCTTGGAAAGTAGTTGTTTTTCGCCTGTGGGTCTACCAATTGTTTCAATTTATATTGAACCTTTTGTGAAGACGACTTTGTGTGTGCTTTATGCATTTCATTTCATATCTTATCCCCTTCATATGGCTTTTTCTTTCATCAAAATACGCCAGTCGGGATTTTTGAGCCACTCCTACTGAGGAGGAATCTTTCATTTAAAATCCTATCGAGGTAGGAGAATAGTATGGAGTGTTTCTTTCTGTCACTAGGTGTCGCCGGTTAAAGTTTTTTTTTCCGACCCACCTAAAGATGTTCTGAACTCGATGCTGATTTTATTTATGTTGTGTTCGCTTTGGCCAGAGCTCTCTGGATCTCTGGCTGGTGACTTCTCCGTACTGTATGCGGATTGTTGGGCGGACACGACATGAATTTGACCATAATCGAGCTTATCAGAAAGAAACATTTGCGAACAATGTCCATTTATATGGGAGTTTGCATGGATTGTCAGGTGAATATCATTCAACGTTCTGCGTGGTATTTGCTGGGAAAGTAATTGTTTTTCGCCTGTCGGTCTACCCATTGTTTTAATTTATATTGAACCTTTTGTGAGGACGACTTTGTGTGTGCTTATGCATTTCATTTCATATCTTATCCCCTTCATATGGCTTTTTCTTCCATTATTATACATTTGTTTCTAGTAAGAAGAACAAAAATCACCTTCTCCATTGATATTATCAAAATATTTTTGTTGGTGTACTTAATGAGAAATTGCAATATCTCCCATAGTGCCTATAGACAGCGCATATTTAACACTATTTTGGGGGAAGGGCGAATGATAAAATGTTACATCTAGAAGTCCAACCTTGAAGACGAATAACAATCCGAACACAAATACGGAGAAGTATGTTCCTGAATTCATTGCTGAAAAGTAAATACCACTTCTAACCTACTTCCAATTCAATGGACTTGACATTTAAAACTTGATTTTTTGTCATAAAATCAGCTGCTTCACCAGACTTCAAAACGAAAGAATGAACTGTTCATTTTTATTTTTTCGATTGACTCGGCAGTTACTTGATGGCAATCCATGGTAATTTTAAATCATAACACACGATTAGACCCACAGAATTTTATTTAATTCACAACATGCTTTGGACCTGGAACAATTATTTGAATTCTCCAGTTTTTGGTTTATTTTCTCAATATTTGTTTGGTTTATTGTCTATTCCTGAAGAAATATATTTTCTCATTGTTGACAATTGAACTCTAACTTTTTCTTTTTTGTTTCCTCACTATCTCGGCTAGCCTCATAATCCGGTGGGAGCGATGGATTATCTTTCAATTACCTATTTTTTCGGTATATCAAAATGGGACCTCTTCAGGTCAATTTCTTATGTTATTCCACACATGGGATGGAAATCTACGACATGCCAGTGTGGTCAAGCCAAAAGTTACATGGAAGAAATGAAAAAAATTGGAATATTCGAAAAATCAAAAGAAGGCCCTATATCTCCTAGTAAAATAGAATTATTCAAAAAAAAATCCAATATTCGAAAGGCCTATTCACGAACTTGATTCATCAAAAATGGGAGAAAAACAATTTCCGAAAATATATATCTTACAAAATTTTCATAAAAATGTTATTTTTCCAACACGCTAAAAGTCACCCATAGTTCATCCGACTAAAATGATTTTTTCACCAGAAAACTGCGCAAGTTCCCAAGCAATATTTCATGTCGATTATGTATAGATATATTCTCGATAATAGCTTGGCTGCAGCCATTTGAAGACGACGAAACATACCGTCCGCGATGCCATATTCGTAGCCGACTGTCGCCCGTCGTCAAAATAAACACAATACTCACAGTTTTTACGTTGAGGTTTGAAAATAGTCGTAGAAGATTGATTGAATGGAATTTCCTAATTTTTGTGGCGATATAATATTCATTATATGTTTACACGGTGTTACGGAAAGTATTCATTTACAAGAAAGGTGTATTTAACTTTGATTTTATTCGAGTCAGGTTATGTAGACTTCTGGGGAAAATATTTAGAGATGATACCAAAGTATTTTTTTTATTATGTAATTATTCAGTTTTTGCTATCTCACACATATTCAGATCCTCTATTGGAATAGCAAGATTGCTGCAATTGCAGTAACCCATACAGAACACGCCTTCTTTCTTTGCATATACACCTTGCAACCTTTTTGCATCTTGCGTCATTGCAGTGGAAATTTATGATTTTCCTGACATTGACAGGAATTTGTGGCTGACTCATAAATTTTGGCATCAAAACATTGTCCCCCTCTTTTTGCCATCCATAGTCCTCTCGATCCAGCTGATTATGTAAGTATAGTAAATGACTATTTATCCAAACTCATACTTGATAATAGCACCTAGAGAAAAAACCAAACAGAATATAAATCCCATTTCATTAATAACTCTGAAATGTAACCTTAGAACATGAAAATGAAATGCATATTCTGTAGGTGGTATACTTGACAGACTTTTTTGAGTTTTTTTAATAGAATTCCTGGCCTCATTCACGTTTTTACAATTTCCTACTTTATATAATCGAAGGACAAGCTTTCTGGCAACTTCTTTGCTTTCGCTGAAAGTGCCGATACCAAAACGAGCCAAAGAAATGTCTTTGCTTGCATTTTTTCGAATACATGTCCCAAGCCGATTTTTTTCCCAATTCTAAACAAATTACTAGTATCACATCCTGTCAGTGCATGAAATTAATTCGTGAATTGCAATCAATCTTTTCTTATTTGAAGAAACAGTAGCATGGCCTATCTCCATGAACATTTTGTTCGATCTCATATTTTCATTATCTATACTATTATAACATTGTAATTGTATGTTTGTTTGTTTATTCGCGCACCACGCAAAAACAACTGGACCGATTTTGATGAAACTCCTTTTGTTTGAGGGCCTATGCTCTTAGACTTGAAAACTAGTATGGTATGATTAATTTCGCTTTGATAACGGAAACAGGATCTGTAACAATAAAACCATTTCTTCACAAACAAGTGCTACCAAATAAGGGTTCAATTTCTCAGAATGAAAGTCTGATTTTTCAACGACGTTTCGATATAGTTTTTGTCATCCTCAGGTTGAAACACAAATATTCTTTTTATATTTCTGCCATCGTATTGTACGAATGTTGTTGAAGATGTGTGATTTCGTTGTCATCGGGAATGGTTTATCTTTCATGTTTTTCCACTTCATGAATACAATGGATTATTCAGAAACTTAAATAATATAAGCCTCACTGTATTTTTATGGCAACATGTCAAGATATAGAAAAATCGAATAAAACGGTTTTTCTTCACATAAAGGATTCAATATAAAATTGAACCAGAAAATGGTAGATCTCAGGTGAAAAACAACTACTTTCCTGGCAAATACCACGCAGAACGTTGAATGATATTCACCTGAAAATCCATGCATACTTCCATATAATATCAATGGACATTGAATGCAAATGTTTCTTTCTGATAAGCTCGATTATGTTTAATTCATGTTGTGTTCACCTAACAATCCGCATACCGGTTTCAGGCTTCTTGGCCCTCATCAGTACGGAGTAGTCAACCAGCCGAAGGTCCAAAGAACTCTGGCTGAAGTGAGACACAACGTAAACAAACCATCATCGAGCATGTAACACCTATAGGTACGCCGGAAAAGATGAACTTCAACTGGCGGTACCTAGTGACAGGAAGAAACACTCCGAAAATCTCCCACCTCGATAGGTTTCTAAATGAAAGATTCCTTCTCAGTAGGAGTGGCAAGCCCGTCTAGCATATAGTGAAAGATAAGTGCCATGTGAAGTGGAATGAATAGAAAAATCGAATTAAACGGTTTTCTTCACATAAAGGATTCAATATAAAATTGAACCAGAAAATGGTAGATCTCAGGTAAAAAACAACTACTTTCCTGGCAAATACCACGCAGAACGTTGAATGATATTCACCTGAAAATCCATGCATACTTCCATATAATATCAATGGACATTGAATGCAAATGTTTCTTTCTGATAAGCTCGATTATGTTCAATTCATGTCGTGTTCACCTAACAATCCGCATACTGGTTTCGAGCTTCTTGGCCCTCATCAGTACGGAGTAGTCAACCAGCCAGAGGTCCAAAGAACTCTAGCTGAAGTGAGACACAACGTAAACAAACCATCATCGAGCTTGTAACACCTATAGGTACGCCAGAAAAGATAAACTTTAACTGGCGGTACCTAGTGACAGAAAGAAACACTCCGAAAATCTCCCACTTCGATAGGTTTCTAAATAGAAGATTCCTTCTCAGTAGGAGTGGCAAGCCCGCCTAGCATATAGTGATGAGGGCCAAGAAGCCTGAAACCGGTATGCGGATTGTTAGGTGAACATGACATGAATCGAGCTTATCAGAAAGAAACATTTGCATTCAATGTCCATTGATATTATATGGGAGTATGCATGGATTCTCAGGTGGCTATCATTCAACGTTCTGCGTGGTATTTGCCAGAAAAGTAGTTGTTTTTTACCCGAAATCTACCATTTTATGGTTCAATTTTATATTGAATCCTTTATGTGAAGAAAACCGTTTAATTCGGTTTTTCTATTCATTCCACTTCACATGGCACTTATTTTTCACTATATGCTAGACGGGCTTGCCACTTCTACTGAGAAGGAATTTTTTATTTAGAAACCTATCGAAGTGGGAGATTTTCGGAGTGTTTCTTTCTGTCACTAGGTACCGCCAGTTGAAGTTTATTTTTTCCGCCGTACCTATAGGTGTTACAAGCTCGATGATGGTTTGTTTACGTTGTGTCTCACTTCAGCCAGAGTTCTTTGGACCTTTGGCTGGTTGACTTCTCCGTACTGATGAGGGCCAAGAAGCCTGAATCCGGTATGCGGATTGTGAACACGACATAAATTAAACATAATCGAGCTCATCAGAAAGAAACATTTGCATTCAATGTCCATTGATATTATATGGAAGTATGCATGGATTTTCAGGTGAATATCATTCAACGTTCTGCGTGGTATTTGTCAGGAAAGTAGTTGTTTTTCACCTGAGATCTACCATTTTCTGGTTCAATTTTATATTGAATCCTTTATGTGAAGAAAAACCGTTTAATTCGATTTTTCTATTCATTCCACTTCACATGGCACTTATCTTTCACTATATGCTAGACGGGCTTGCCACTCTTACTGAGAAGGAATCTTTTATTCAGGAATCTATCGAGGTGGGAGATTTTCGGAGTGTTTCTTTCTGTCACTAGGTACCGCCAGTTAAAGTTTATCTTTTCCGGCGTACCTATAGGTGTTACAAGCTCGATGATGGTTTGTTTACGTTGTGTCTCACTTCAGCCAGAGTTCTTTGGACCTTTGGCTGGTTGACTACTCCGTACTGATGAGGGCCAAGAAGCCTGAAACCGGTATGCGGATTGTTAGGTGAACATGACATAAATTAAACATAATCGAGCTTATCAGAAAGAAACATTTGCATTCAATGTCCATTGATATTATATGGAAGTATGCATGGATTTTCAGGTGAATATCATTTAACGTTCTGCGTGGTATTTGCCAGGAAAGTAGTTGTTTTTCACCTGAGATCTACCATTTTCTGGTTCAACTTTATATTGAATCCTTTATGTGAAAAAAACCGTTTAATTCGATTTTTCTATTCATTCCACTTCACATGGCACTTATCTTTCATGTCAAGATATGTTTTCATTATTCAATACTATGAACAAGGATAAGCAAGGTTGTAATGAATCTGCCCTAAGTTTATGATATCAATTCTATTGTTGAAACTGTTGGGGTGTTTTTTTATATGTATCATTTCAAGAAATGTTCTTACTCTTGGATTCCTTTCTTTGGTCGATAAATCACCGTTGTGAGTGTCAAACGTATGGTGATTTTTTTGGTGTTTGGATGAGACTGGATTATTAAGAAGATTGAGCCTCACTGTACTTTTATGGCAACATGTAAAGATCATTCTAACTGATATTAACGGATTAAAGAAGTTTGTTAGAAATCTGGCTTGAGTTTTTGATATCATTACTATTGTTAATACTGTTGGGTCTTTTTTATATGTATTATTTCAAGGAATGTTCTTATTCTTGTATTTATTTCTCTGGTCGAAATTTCAAAGTTGTTAGTGTCAAACTTATGTTGTTTTTTTTTCGTGTTTGGATAAGGCTGTCATGTCAGTTCTTGAGTATGTATTCGCTTTTTCAAGTGTTGTTTTGTTTGACATTCTCTACATGGTATTCTATATACTGTATCAGTTGGTATCTTC
>JAFIRS010009236.1:0-11093 GCA_018342105.1 Gonioctena quinquepunctata | reverse complement strand
TCAACGCGGAAAAGAGCCAGGCAATACTTTTCACCAGAGGCGAACAACACCGTCAGGACACGTCATCATGAATGACCAACGGATCCCATGGGCAAACGAGGCCAAATAACTTGGAGTCACCTTGGACAAAAGATTGACATTCAGGCAACACGTAGACCGGAGGCTCGGACTAGCGAAAGCAGCCCGAAAGAACCTCTACCCCCTCATAGGACGCAGTAGCAGCATGGGCCTCCAGTTAAAACTGCTCCTTATCAGGACCATCCTCCTCCCCATCATCCTGTATGCATCCGCCGCATGGGGTCAATGCGCACAAACATACAGGACCAAGATCCAGCTATTTTCGAACGTGAGCCTAAGAATGGCAGTGAACGCTCCCAGATACGTCCCGAATAGATTTATCTACAGGGACCTGAATGTCAATCCGAACTTCATTGCTCATCTTCGGAACCACGCCACCGCGACGTTCCTGAAGACGGACACCCACACGAACCCGGTGATTCAAGACATCCACGGAACCTAAACCTGGACGATCCCAGGTTCAGAGAAAGGGAAAAGTATTTGCGGCCAGTCTACCAAAACGACCGTCCACCACCGAGAGTAGCACTCCGGCGCGTCAGGTGAGTAACCACTCAACACAAAACACCAAGACCAACACACCCACATCACACCATACACTTACACACCCATCAGGTACATCACCACCATGCACACACAGCACTAGTCAGGTAAACATACAAAATTCAGATAATAAGGGGTTTAAAGCACTCAGAGGCTGACTTCATACCACAGGAGGTACGATTTCAATTTCGCAAACGTGCCATTTGCGAGTTGAGGACCGCTCCAAGGAGGAGCGGGGGAGGATGGAAGTGGATAGTAAATCTCGTTCACATATAACATGAAGGGGATTTACTATCCATCGGCGCTCAACCTTAAGGGGGGCATGGTGTGCAAAGGGATCGAATCAGTCATTCGAAAAATCGATCGACTTGAACTATTTCATTCTTGGATGTTCCAGCAGCAGAAAAATCTGATTTTTGATTTGGAAATCATTTGGAGAACGAGGTTTCCCAAGGAAGGATATTCTAGCTACGCCAACGGCCTGCTAGGCTCTGGAGTTTAACAACTCTGTTTTTTTCAAAACAAAGAATTGGAATTCGAATATTTCTTTTTTTATGCTTTTTAGCTCATCGAATTAATATCGTGTTCACTGAACACAGATACTATTCAACCGCAATTGGAGAATTGTTATTGGAGTTTTTTGCTGGTTTCATCAAGGATCTCAGCATTAAATATACTTATACTTGGGGAATTACCGTTTGGACTATTTGGCAACACCAAAAACCATCACAAAAGAATTCTAAAACTCATCGCTTCGCTACGATCCAAGGAGAGCAGTTATCCGTTTCCAGGACTTGCAGTTAAATATATATTGTGTACAATTCACCTTTACTTCCCATCCCATCCGTCGCCGTGTTCTTCGACGTATACCTCTGACAGCCGAGCTGGTATTAGGGTACATCTGAGCACGAGGCCACCTCAGAATTGTCGGATCCTTCTGAGCGCTTAAAAACGAACGACTCCACGTGGAGATCACGGGCAATTCACTTCGTGGGTTAGGTACAGTGAATTGGTAGGTCGGAGATAGGCTTTCTATTTAAAGTTAACTCTCTTCTTGCTTTTTCTTTAACTCCTACTAAAGGAGGAATAATAGTCTTTTCACAAAAGGAGAAAACTCATCTTGTTTATAAACAGATTCGAAACTTAGGAAATTTTTAGAAGAAAAAAATAAATAAACTTAGTCTGGTTTTCGGACAGAATTTATTCTTTATTGGTTATTTCTCTCCTTATTAAAATTCTAGTTTTTAGCTATCTCTAGGATAGGGTGGCTCGCTATTGATTTTCCTAGCCAGTTGAGGGTAATAGTTATTTCTAGGGAAAAAAATTGACGAGGTGTTGCAACACTAAGCCAATGGCAAAACATACTGAACAATAATTATTTATTTAGAGGGGCGTCTGGCTATATAAAGGAAACAATGAACCAACACGAGAGAGCTAGTCGCGGGTCTCGAGAAAATACGAATATTACAAATTCAAATTTCTCAAATTTTTCCAATATACTTAGGCCAGAATGCTTTCAGGACATACAGGATGAATCATCACATTTGCGGTATACAGGGTGATGCATGCCAAATATTTCTTACATTGATATTTTGATAATTATTTTGAAATTAATATTTTGATAATGATTTTGAAACATACTGGGTGTCTCATCCATTGTGAGATATACAGGGTGTTTCATCCAAATTGAGATATACAGGGTGTTTCATCCATATTGAGATATACAGGGTGTCTCATTCGTATTGAGATATATTCGATCAATTGGTGTATCCATATCGGAATTATGTTTGAACACGCTTGGGACTGTTATCGATTATTGGTAATATTATATGATATGGACTTTTTTCTAGGGGGTTGTTTTCTTTCAGGGTTCATGAGCCTGGCGGTCTCTTCTTGTACCTGGCAGAGCATTCTTGTACCTGGCGAAGATTCCTTTTGTGCCTGGCGGTGTGTGGAGATTCTTCTTATATCTGGCGGAGTGTCTACTTGTGTCTGGCGGAATTTCACCTGGCATTCTTATATCTGGTGGAGTTTCTACTTGTACCTGGCAGGGTGTTTATTTTGTGGCTGGCGGTGTGTGCAGATTCTTTTGTGCCTGGCGGAATTTTCCTTTTTATTCATTCGACCCTAATGTTGATTCTAGTTGATCTCTTGATTATTTTCTTATTTTTATTATTGTTTTTACTGGTACTGATACTTCCCACCAACGCCTTTTAATGAGTGTGAAGTGGAAATTAAATCACCATCGCGGCTCGTAATAATTGACCATCGCTTGCGCCTGAGCTCACGCGACGCCGATTGGGTTCCACGATTTCGTTTTGCGCCCCATTCCAATTAATTTCTTCTCTGTTTCAGATTTTCTTCGTTATGCTGTGCTTTGATTTCCAATATGACGTTTCGTTCTTCGGGGGTCACCTTCAACTCAATTTTTTCGAACATGGACCTGTATTTTTGAAATGAATTTAAGTAGCTTTTATCTTACGGAGTTGAGATATGTATCTAACCTGGTTTCTGTTTCTGCATTTCTGCCCATAAATTCCATCATCACGGTCCGAACAATGAAAATCATTCCCTCCGGAATACGGTCCTGATTTTTTTTTTGTATTCAAAAGGGTATTTCACTTGAGTTTCGAGAATACAATTTAAAATAAATCTACTTTGAATACTCAAACTTGAAATCAAATCGAGATCAAATCCAATGTTATGAAAAGAAAAAAGCAGCGGAATAACAAGGAACAACGATTGATACATTTACTTTATATATATTTTTCATATCAATGGGCCGAGGAGCATTTTTCTTGTGTGTCCATTCCTAGGCAATCGGCAATTCTTTCGTCCTATATGTTTTTCCAAACGAACCTATTTCAAATGAAAACGGAAAGTTTCAAACGTTTTGAAGTATGTAGTGAGGCATGCAATAAAAGAAAGTGAATGACAGATTACAAATTAATGAATTCAAATCTGAAGGGTGGATTATTTTCACGTTGAACTAAAAACAATGGAGTTTTTCCTGATGAGAAAGTGGATATGTTGTTCGTGTATTCGAGGTGTTTCGGAAGTAGCACAAGATCTCTGGATATGTATCAAGAAATGTATCCAAAACGTCGTCAGCCCAATGCCAAAACTCTTCAACGTATTGAATAAAGTTCACGAGAGCATGGTTAATCTGTGAAATTTATGAATAAAAGTTGCCCTATTACTGGAAATGGTAGTGATAATGAAATGACGTTTCACGTAAGTTTTTGTAAAGTTTCATGTTACACATGATAAAATCATAATTTGAGTCAGGATTCGTGGAATACAAGGAAAATCAGAATGAGGAAGTATCTCTCAGAGAGATATCGAGAAAAAGTGGTGTATCGCATTCGTAATGGGAAATGTTTTGAAGAAACATAAATTCCAGCCCTACAGAGTGAGAAAAGTACATCATTTGCGTTTTTCTCAGAATACAATAAAAGAGCATATTGAGACATACTCGGCAATATGATAAAATTTCATAGTGCGACGAAAGTCGTTTCACAAATAATGAATGGTTCAACATGAATATTCATCATCACTGGCGCTTGGAAAATGCTAATTTACACAAAGTCACTGATTTTCAAGATAGGTTCGGCATTAATGTCTGGGTTGGTGGTTTGGATACCAAAATCATCGGGCCTCACTTTTTCGATACTCCTTTGACGAGGGAAATGTGCCTTGAGTTTCTATCGGAGATTCTGGGCGATTTTTTGAAAGATTTGCCTTCGAATGTCCTGAAGATATATGAATAATTCCAACGTGTCGGAGCACCACAGCATTGCACACAAATTTGTAAGACATTTCTCGATAGGACTATGCCAGAGAGATGGAAAGGAAACAACGGTTCTATTAAAAGTCCACCACGTTTTCCCGACCTCACTCTTCTTGATTATTCGATACGAGGTTTCATCAAGGTCCAAGTGATCAGTTCAACTTTTGAGAATGTGGAAGAGTTGGGAGCTTCAATAAGACGGGCATGCATGGCTATAACTCCCCGAATGCTTCAAAATATCACAAAGATACCATTTTTAGAGCTAAATGGTGGGTGTTAATCCGAACACCTTATTACACGTCGGTAGCTATGACTGAAAAAATGAGAACTTGAGATATCAATTTTTGTTCTTTGTTATTATTGTTATCAGTTTTTTGTCTCAATTTTAAATTGTTTCGAATTTAATGTGTTATTCAAAGTAGAATATCGCCTTGTGCCTGCGAAGGCAAGAGCAAAATCAGTAGAAAATTAATTTCGGAATTCCCATTGTCCAGACCTTGATGATAGAGTTTATGGGCAGAAATGTAGAAACTAAAACCAGGTTAGATACACATCTGAACTCGGTAAGATGAGAACTACATAAATTCATAAAAAAAATAGGTACGTATTCAACAAAATTGAGTTCAGGGTGGCCCCCGAAGAATGAAACGTGGTATTGAAATTCAAGCATAGCGAAGCAAATTCAAAATAGAGAAAAAAGTTTCCTGAACACATTTCCATATTCCTAAAAATAAAGGCGCCAGCACAAAAAAAAGAAAACGGGACCGTTTCGGTTTTTCCCGTATATTTTAAAAATGGTTCGTGATATTTTCGAATTGGAAACATCGTTTCATTGTTCACTAAAATAAGCAGCTTTTCTCTGATTCAACCAACTTCGTATCATTTACCGTTTTCGAAATACCAATAGTGGTACGACATGAAAAATTCGGACTGTATAGAACAAAAACCATAAAAAACTCAGAAAATTTCAATGATTTTCCAATATAACCCTGCTTGCACATGGTTTTTGTTTCCATCAACTTGATAACTGGCATTGGTTTCTGCAACATGTTTAACTTGACTGGACTAAATAGGTGCCAAACCTTGGCAAGAAATATCTGTACAAAAAAGTGGGTTCACGGCCGTTGCTAAATTGGGTATTTCCAAACAACCACAAAGAATGGGATTTCCTAGAGTTTGATGCAGGTAGAAACAAAAAAAAATGCACAAGATAATTGATTTGAATATTGACACAAACTCGATTGGATGGACAAATCATCTGAATTATGGAATCAAATTATGATTTCGCTCGACTAGGAAGGGGCAAATAGTAAAATGAATAAAACCATTGGTGCGGCCTGTCGCATTGGTCGATTTCACAATGTATTTATCGATTCTGAAAGAATCATCAATCAAGTTGATATAGCATGGGACATATTTGTCATTGGGAAATAAAAACTATTTTTATGTAAACCTTCCCATCTGTGATCAAAATATGTGGGTCTCAAATCTGTTCAAACCGAAGGGAAAAAGAATAACCAAACTGGTTTCCTTCCTGTTCAATTCAACTCTAGTATTCCATTTTCTTTATAATAAAACTTTATTTACAACAAGCTCTTACAATTTAAAAAAGAAAAAAAAACAATCACACATTTCCAAAATTCTGACAATTAATCACTTGATTGTACTGACCTAACCGTTTTTATCTTACTCTCCAACTGGAAACAATTCCTAATTTCATTTCCCAATTTAATATAATTAAATCTAAGGTGTAACATAAGGTTTGCTATTTCCATTGAAATTATTGGGTAGTACGTACTACACATATTCTATAAAGGTTCCTGAAGTAAATATCAATACTATTCTTTTTGCTTACTTTTTTCGAATTTTGGAAAGGAAATCGTTTCTGCATCAATGGTGAGGTTAAGTTTTTCATGAATATACTTACGTACAGCTTCGAATGAGTCACAGGTGAATTTGTGTGTCTATATTCCCGCATATCAAACAGTTCGGAGATGCACCTTTTTTTATTTTGTATAGAGATTCATTGTTAATGAAACAATTATGTACTACTTTGTACCAAACTGCTTTCTGCGTTGAAGTTAGTGACTAATATTTCTCCAAATGTTCGCCCAATTTTTACCGAAGTTTTACTGAAATATGTTGGGTATGTGTTTTTTTTTCTGTGATCTGCGAAAAATATAACCGTATCGTGAAATTTATATTTTTATTTTAGTGCATACGTGCAATCGTTTTGTTTTTTAATTTCTCTCAATTACATTCCACTGTCTCCTCCAAAGTTCGGCGGAACTCTATACGCAGAATTTGTATCCGGTCTCGTACCTCATATCATTCTTTCGCAAACTGACTTTGTGTAGCTCTTGCGCCAACTATCATTGCACTCGTTTTTTCGATTGATTGCTTTTTCTTCAGTTTTGCAGTTTTTTGGGGTTCACGGGGCTGGTTTATTTCCTGTGGGAGATAATGATTCACTGTAGCGAACAGGGCAACTGTTTCAGAATTTATTCATTTAAATTTGTTAATTGGGATTCTTTTGAGCATTTTGTACAATAACACACACACATCCCCAAAATTGATAACCACTGGAAAGAATTTGTGAAGAGCTTTTCATTGATGTATCATATTCAGACTTTTGAGATGGGTGTTGATAGGGCAGAGGGGGTGGAAATATCGAGGTTCGCTCATATGCTATTTCGATTCTCCCGACCTTGCTTCGGTTTGGACAAATCTTGATATATTTACTTATTTCCAAAATCTTTTCACTTGTAACTCCTGAAATTGACACACTATGATCAGCGAAGATATAGCAATATTTTTTAGAACGTTCGCAATGGGTAGTGTTTCTATTGAATCTACTTAAACGAGCAGACTACATAACGCTATCATCGCAAATGATTGAAACTCAATCCTTCATATCTACAGAGTGAATTGAATAGCTACTAGGGAAGCATTCTGGAAATCCATCAACCAAGCCATTCAAAAGGTGAGAGAGATAGCAGAAGAAATCACAAAGACATAGAGCATATTGGTTACTCTGGATGTAAAAAATGCCTTCAACACCGCTTACCGTTAGAAATAAAAGGGATGTCCAGATATCTCATCAATATCGTACGGGAATACCTAGACAAAGAAAAAATAGGATCGACAAAGAAGAGGAAATGGAACATACGGTAGGAGTCCCACAGGGATTAGTCCCCGGTTTGACTCTATGGTACATACAGTATGACGGAGTTCTGCAAATGGATCTTTCCCGAGGGAGCTACAACCATCGGCTCTGCTGATGACCTGATCCTTATAGTTGAGGCATCAAAAGATTCGGAACTATTCAGGAAAATCAGCCACAGAAAAGACAAATAGATACATGAATTGGAAATAACCACTTAGCATTGGCACACCAAGAAACTGGGGCAGTGATACTGAAAGGAAACTGGGAGAAGAGATCACAAAAAAATTACAATGGATGGCCCGGACATAAGCCCCCAAAAAACAGTAAAATATTTGGGAGTCCTCTCTGACGACCAAGGAACCTTCGGTAGCATTTCGAAAAAGCAGTCATGAAGGCAGAGGAAAGAACAGCGAACCTGAAAAAGATTCTGCCCAACATAGAAAGACCATGTAGTCTACTATCTGGGGTAGTACACAGTATATATGGGGCACCAGATGCCATGCTGAAAAACAAGTATAGAGAAATCATCATCCGGGCACAAAGGAAAATACTACTCGGCATATAGGACCGCCTCAAACGTGTCCATCCAAGTGATCACAGATGTAATACCAATCGACCTTCAAGTCCTGGAGAGGAAATTCATCCATGAGAACCTCTGGAACAACCTAGAAGAAGTGAAAAGGGAGGCGAAGGAAAGGAGCATACAAGAATGGCAAAACAGATGGGATAGGAAAACGGAGAAAAGACAGTGGACCAAAATATAAAATAATAGATGAGCTGTGAGCACAAAGAACTGGAGTATCACTCAACCCAAGAACATACCGGTCATGGGTTAGAACAGAACGTTCACCGATGGAATGGGGAAGGAGGAGGTTGATATCTGCGTTTACTGCTGGAACACACTTTTTACAGGGGTGCCCTGATAATATAGGATAAAAACAACTGGAATGAAGTACGTACCATGATCAAAACCATAATGTCCAAAAAGGAAGATGGAGAGAGGATAAAGCAAAGCGAAATAATCGTTGTAGAGTAATGAAAATGAACGCCGCCCACATCCGAAGTAATTTCGGAAGATGGTTCCAGATGTGGAGGTGAACCAGAGAAGGTGTTTTGACTGGTATGCGGGCACTG
Organism: Gonioctena quinquepunctata; assembly: GCA_018342105.1. Taxonomy (NCBI): domain Eukaryota; kingdom Metazoa; phylum Arthropoda; class Insecta; order Coleoptera; family Chrysomelidae; genus Gonioctena; species Gonioctena quinquepunctata. The sequence continues at coordinate 2,385 of JAFIRS010009236.1, read as the reverse complement.
CAAACCCGTTCGAAACCAGCATATCCGCAACGCGTTCGACACCAAACGGGCGGAAAACACCTCCATTAAAAAAGGAAAGCATTCTGTGGATTTCTAGAAGAACCAGAAGTTTCGTGTGAAAGACTGGTCAGTATTCTATTTTCTAAGTGAAAATAGGAACAGAAAGGCAATAAAACCTGAAATGTGGCAATATGGTGCATTTATCAGTAGTTTCTCAATCAGTAGAATCTCGATAACAACTCATGAGTGAAACTTGATCTCCAAATATTTCCTCTTAATCTATACTTATAGACATGAATCATTTCAATATGAATTGTATATGTCAGACGAAAATTTGAATCGGAAAGGATCCATATTGATCTATTTGAATTTTTATTCGACAGGTATTCCTGCAGAACGATAACCACCTGCAGCGCAAAAACATGGGACTTGTTAATTTTAAATCTTGGAAATGTGTCCAAAGTTTATCATTTCAATTTCTTATTCAGGATAAATCTCGCAGATCTTCAGCATTTGCTTTGAATCACAAATTAGTTCACGTACATTTTCCTTGCTTTGGAAAAATGGTGCTAGCAAAGTATTTTGTTCGTGTTTCTTAACAAGTGATGTCAATACGCTTTTGAATTTTGACTATTGGACAATATCACGAAATATTACTCGCAGGAATTCCAGACGTTGTTATCATAAAGGGGGATTCATTTCGCCCAATTTTCCCCAATAGGGCCTTCTGAACTGTAGGAGATTCTGAGCGACGTTGTCAAATGTCAATCAATTTATCTAAATTTCTTTGGATTTCTAATAACATTTTATTTTATTTTTTGGTCCATTTTGGCAGAAAACTTCATATTTTTAGCCGACGAAACCAAAAAGAAGGAGGTTCTCTCTTCGACCCGTATATTTTATGTTTTTCCATCATATTTTTTTATGTATGATCACGCATAACTTTTTACTGAGGCGTCCGATTCCGATAATTCTTTTTTCAGTGGATAGGGTGTACTTTGACTTTGGTCCCATTTGAATTTGAAAAATGAAATCCACCCCTAAGGGTAGCGAAATGAAGGATATTGATCACTCACCCTCTGAATTCCGGTCCGTTAACCGATTCTATCAGGCATTACGTTGTACTGGGTTCTTCGATTTGGATTATTCTTTTTTTAATAGATAGGGTATACCTTATATTTGGATTAAGGAAGGAATTAGCCACCCTTACTGGTAGAAAAATAGGGGATAATTGATTTTTCACTAGTGAATAAGCACACACATACGTAGTTGACAATGACAGATCGCCACTGACATTATTCTTGTTCCGTCAAAATCAGTATATTTCATGAGAGGATGGGATGATATACAAAGTGATGAAATAAACTAACCAGAACAACGAGAATAATTTATATTACAACGAATAGTAAAAGTAGATAATCATATTATTTAACTGGTAATAGTTGAAGTAAGGTGGGTGAGTAAGTATTTTGGAAGTAATAAAAAAACAATAGGTAGTAATTGGTAGATTTTAGCCACAAAGAGTTGAAAAATAAAAACTTTTCAACAAAAAATTAAATCGACGAAAAAATTTACTGAAAAGCAAAAAATAAAATAAACCTTCTTAGTCCAAATGATAATTGAGCTCCTAAACTAATGTAAGTAACTGATTTTGAGTCGGCGCCAAACAAACTAGCAATTGAATTAGGTGAAGCGTAAAATGATGGCAGCGAGATGCACGGCTGCGTTTGTGACATTCTTCATAGATAATGATCTTCGATAATTGTTTGTTTGGCGCCGACTCAAAATCAGTTACGAACGTTAGTTTAGGAGCTCAATTATCATTTAGACTAAGAAGGTTTATTTTATTTTTTGCTTTTCAGTTGATTTTTTCGTCGGTTTAATTTTTTGTTAAAAAGTTTTTGTTTATGATAACTTTGGTATGACCCTAGACATTTTTGTGCAACGTTGTACGCATCATCTATGCATCAAAAGGCATTTTCTGCTGTACACGATTTTTTATTTTCGCCAGTAGCGTTCGTGCGGGATTTGCACTGAATAATTTTGCAGAGAAAGTGATACGCCATTGGTTTTTCTTGAAGTAAAAATTATGCTTGGAATCCTCATTCCTTTCTGAGCAAATCTGATCCTTTTGTTTTGTTAAGCATACGGTTTTTGCATCAAAAACTGAAATTCATTCATTTGCACGGTGGTATGAGATTGGGTTTTATCAAGAGTAGGAGATTTAAGCCGGTTCTGGGTCTCCCCCCACCACTATGACGTCACGTGTGACCTTGAATGGTTGCAGGTGTGCAATGTGGTGTGTGTTTGACCTTGAGATTTGACTTTGAGATTTGTCATTGAGTTTTGACATTGGGTTTGGTCGACTTTGATTGAGTCGCTAGG
>JAFIRS010009235.1:0-11097 GCA_018342105.1 Gonioctena quinquepunctata | reverse complement strand
TATTCTGATATCCTGTGATAAAGGATTGAAAACAACTATTATCCATGTTGCCACGTATATCAAGTTGATGAATTATTGATGTTATTTGACTAGCACGAATAATGCTCGAAAAAATATCCATAACATTTCACGTATGTAAACAAAAAATATTATTTCTACCATCCTGTTATATGGATAATGATAAGTGGTTCAATTATATCGAAACCTGTGTTTTTACACGCTTTATATTAGCTTCACTTGTATGTTTGTTTGTAAGCGACTCCTTTGGGCGCGATTTTGATTCACTTCTAGACGTACGAATGATTTGAAATGTGTGTACATAATTCTGGTGACAATGATTTAGAAATTTTTGTTTAAAAAAAAACAAAATGGCGGCACCAATATGGCGGACTAGTTTTGTGATTATGGTCCGATTCGCTTCAATATTGGTATCTGAGGGTTTGCGTGATCAGAGATTATGATTTTTTTGTCACAACTGAAAAATTTGAAATGGCGGCTCCAAAATGGTAGACGAGTTTTGTGATTATGGTTCGATTCTATTCAAAATTGGTATGTGGAGGTTATTGGGGTCCAATATTATGATTCTTTTGTGAAAATTGAGAAATTCTAGATGGCGGCTCCAAAATGGCAGACGAGTTTTGTGATTATGGTCCAATTCTACTCAAAATCGGTATGTGGGAGTTTTTGGGGTGAGAGATTATGATTATATTGTCATAATTGTAGGATTCGAGATGGCGGCTTCAAAATGGCGAACGAGATATGTGATTATGGTCCGATTCTATTCAAAATTGGAGAATAATAGTCAAAAAAATTAAATAATAGTAATAATAGTTTGAGAAACTGAAAAACACGCTCTTATAGAGAACAAAACTGGAGAGTTGAAAATAAATAATAGTTTGAAAGCTAAAAAACACGCTTTGATAGAAAACTAAAATAAAAAGTGGAAAACAATTTCAAATGAGTTTGAAATAAGAATACAGTGATGAACAACGAATTTTTTTTTATCATAATAAAGCGTGGGGTGATTTTAAAGATATAATCATGATGATTCTACTTTTACCAATATCTGTCTATGAAATATTAACAACAATTGACATCAAGCACCCCACGCTTTTTTACGATGAAATACATTTGTTGTTAATCACTGTATTCTTATTTCAAACTCATTCAAAATTATTTTCTAATTTTTAGATTAGTTTTCTATTGTTGCGTGTTTTTTAGTTTTCAGAATTTATTTCACTATATAGAAGAGCTATTCACCAGGGAAAGAAATATTGATCGAGCGGAAATAATCAATGATGTGAATTGTTTTCCAGCTGTTGTTAATTCACTTAGCAATATTATAATTTCTGTGTAGTTTTAAACATCCTCAATCTTGATTTGAGATTGGGGATAGCAGAAATGGGGCACAGTAATGATATTATCAAATTGCCGGCGTTTCGACGTCTATTGACGTCTTCATTGACGTCTTTTTCGAGACCTTTTGATTATTCAGACGACACTGTTGTTCGGTGGAAGACGAGTTCGTTGAAAATCCACATTATTTATCATGTGGCAGATTGAGTATGTCAAATATGAAAATTCTTATCTGGACCACAATTGCTGTATCTTCTGGGTTCTGACGATTGTGGTCCACAAAATAATTTTTATATTTGAAATACTCAATCTGCCACATGACAAATAATGTGAATCTTCGACGAACTCGTCTTCAACCGAAATACAATTCCGCCTGAATAATTGAAAAGCCGTGGAGAAGACTTCAATAATCTTCGAAATGTTGGCAATTCAGTATTCTCGGACAACTCACCACTGTGTCCTATTTCTGCTATCCCTGAACCCAAATTATGATTGCTGTGTTAATTTTGACATATGTTGGCACTCCAATGCTGCAGTATGATACGTTTCAAGATTCTTTATCATCAGAAGGTGGATGTGACAATCAATATGGTAATACAAATGCTGAGTTTGAAGCTGCCTGAATCATTTATTGATATATTAGTTTTTTCCTCTGGAATAAATGAACTTCACTATTTTCATCGTCCAATACTTTTTTATTTGACCTATTTGAAGCATCATAGTATGTTAAGGAAACGATAATTTGATAAACAACTATTTTTTTCCAACTCTGAAATAGATTATCTCTCTTTGCACTTCATGTTTCCATCATGAACCATTATGATATGAACTCATATCTGTGAATAAAATGAACTTCATTTGAGATTCACTAGGTATGTAGAATATAGTCAAACATTACCTCTGATTTCCCTTGTGAAGTTTTAGGTTCTTTGCCATGTTTGGTATATATCTGTGGTAGATTTCTCTCTCGGTATTCATAATAGAGTGTCGAGCGAAAAAATCCACAGATACTATTCGATCACTGACACTCGCAGAAAGTCCTGGGTTTCATAGGAAAATAAAAAGAAAATTTGCATATTCGGTTTAGGTAGTGGGATCGTTTTGTTTGGAGATTCGAATATCGAATGGAGGGCGATACAATGTAGCAAAGTAAACTCCTCTGGACTCGATGATCGCTAGTTTGGAGAAATAATGTCTTATAGTTATCGAAAGTGTCCATTATCATGGATTCATCACGATGAGATACATATGTTGCGTATTCCACGAGATGGAATACGGAAAAACTCGAAGGGAGGTTCTAGATTCTAATGAGAGTCATGAGAAACTCGACATCTTTGGGCGAGTCTTCAAACTATGTTAGATGCGGTTGAAAATGATTGGTCAACTGGAATGGATGTCCGATGTCAGAAGGAAAACTTCACTTTATGTCACTTGTTGCGGAAAAGTTGGAAAGTGACTGTGTGGGTGTAGTACTTGGTTATTGAAATGTTCTTCGAGTCATACTCAATTGGCAATTTTTTTCGAGCCAAATTTGGTGAACTTCAGATGAACTGGTGAGGCCTGCGGGTATATTCTTTGGTATTCACCAGGATTCGTACTCTGCGGTAGATTTGAAAACCCTACACTATGCCGACCTGCTCGTCGAACTCCTGGTATATTATACATCAAACTTAACAGGTATGTTTTGCATTCGCCTACGCCGAACAAGACTTCAAAAGTCCTTCGGTTGAGTACCATGAGTGAAATATGATTTTTCTCATCAACAGATGCAAAAAGGCCCACTGTTATCCTGTGCAGGGGGGACCATCTATTTTCGACTACGAAACTCGGTTGGTGAAAGAGCAAGAACCCCTATCAGCCAGGGTATGTTATTTTCATATCAACCTCATGGAAATCGGTCTGATTGAACTATTTTTCTTTGTTTCCGAGAGCTAGTTTTTTTCAAAGAAAGTAAACGTTATCTGAATAGGCGGTACTAATGAGCTCCAGCCAATCGGAATCTTATAGCATCAACGTGTCATAATGACGTACATGGACATGAGTACAGGTGGCCCGCGTGACATACAGAGTGATCCAATGTACATTCAAGAGCCTGTTACTCTCAGATACCAGAGTGCGGAGTGCGCTAGTCCGCCACTGCCAGAGAGAAGTGTGGCCATGACATGTCCATATACGTCACTATGAATCACAAATGATCTTTCATCTCTTTCTATTAGTGTCACCATTGCCTCATGGGGAATATACTCTCCCAATCAGATAACGTTCACTCTCTTTGAGTTTCTTTCGCAAGCTTCAATGTCACTGAATTTTACTTACGGCAGTGTTGCCAGTGAAATATTTCACCTAGTAAAGTGACTATATTTTATGGAATAATTCATGTGTATATGATTCCACTTTGGAAGTCTGAGTTCATTATCAAATTAAAGTATGAGGTAACCATTATTATTGTGACCGATGATACGATCATTCTCATTTGATGAGCAGGACATTTTCATCTAGAGACACGGTCTTCATGGTTATTCTTATAAACAGGGTGATTCAATTATATCAATGATAATTTGGGAGTTGATATATTTTGATGTTTTCGTTTTCAAGAATAATTTACCGTTGTGGTTCCTACAGGTGGGATATAGCTTATTATTTTGTGTTTCTACAAGCCAATTTGATTGGATAATTCTGCTCTTCGATATCTCTCTATTAGAAGGAACATTCTAATTCGGTGTTTTCGATTTTGGATTTGGTTCTGGTTATTGGTTCATGGTTTTTGGATTTTGGTTCCCAGATTTTGGATTCTGGTTTCTGTGATGGGGCACCGATGGTCATTTGAGAACTTGGGAGTACAGAGTGGCACAGTTCATAGTCCACAGGGTGACCAACACCGAATGCTGATAGAATGCAATTCCTTCATCTACAGGGTGATTCCACAAGAAAATGATCACCAGAGTTTTCCAAGACGATGGACAGGGTGCCTCATTAGTACGAATCACATCACGGGGTTTCATCCCTGAATTGGACCACGCAAGTTAATTGTTGTTTTCGTAATGTTGTTTACACTTGCTTGTTGTTAATGCTTCGATTTGTTGTGTATACTCGCTTGTTGTTATGTTTTACCGGGATATTATCCCTCATGCGGTATTGCTTGTATACTAGAAAGCGCTACATTTATTGCTTATTATTGTTGTATTCACTTGTTAATTGCTTATGCCTTACTTACATATTATTCCATATGTTGTTTGATTTATATGCTAGCGGGTTCTATATTTATTGCTTATTCGGGATGCGGCGATTGTTAAGCAAAACTTGTGATGGCCTCAATAGCCTAGGTGAACTATTTGAGAATTTTCAATACACGCATGCGCAACTCCTGAGCTCACGCGATCGTTTATAGTAGGTTTGGTGACTATTAACTGTTGAGTTAACGCCTCAATTTCTGCGACTGTGCTCAAATTTGATTGCTATCGATTATTGTATTTTCTTTTATAGAGCTTACTGCTTGTTACTCAGATATACTTGTTATATTGATTGGTATTCGGTGCTCGAATGCTTTTGCTTGTTCGTAATACTAAGAAGTATTTGGTGTTTGCTTAGATACAGTTTCATTTCGTTATGGTAATGTTCAATTACAGATACGGATTACGAGTTAGCAGCTTTATTTGTTTGTACCCTTCGTTTCGTTTTGTTTTTGTTTCCGAATCCCTTGGTAAAGTGGGGCTTGGAACCGACAATTAGTGGATATTTAGAGAGAAATAGATTTATCTGGCGCCCATTCATAACTCACCATCTCCACCGAAGCGTAGCCGCGAATATACTGAAACAAGTACAAGCTAATGTGTCGTTGTACGGTTTCAATTTCTTATTCAAAGTCAAAGTGGAATGTTCCTATCAACATATGTCTGAAAATGTATTCTTCCTGAGATTGATGATGACGAAATTACGGAAGAATCAGGGGTTGAATATCTTACTGCCAAACTACCATGGGAAAAAATCTGTTTACCATTCTGGGTTGATTAATGTGTAAGTCGTAGGTTAAAATGAGTTTAATTACTCAGTGGCTCTTTCTACCTATTCATCCACTGAAATTAACTATGAAGGAACACAAAATTGGAGGTTACAATATATTGGTTAACTGTGTATTCAATTCTGATCAACTACGTGTTGCTATACTATTCGTGAGAGCATTGCAATTGATAATTAGAACTTGGCGTTCGGAAAATAATTGTAAGTCTGAACCCACAGTAGGGAAAAATGAGAATGGATGGAGTTGTTCCCAATTGGAATTGTACTTGATATACTAATTTTGGAAAAATATTGATTTGTACCGCTGTAATACAAGTGGAACATTTGCGGAAGAAAAATCATATGGAGTTTCATATACTCTGTGGAATACCTCCATGAAACACTCCAATAATTACACTGAGAAGTGGAGTTCATTTACATATGTCTCATCCATGTACCCAACAGCAGTGGTGGTTCAATGGAAATTCACTTTTGAATGCTCCTTGGAAGTTCATGGACCTTGAAGACATATGTTGTTGATTATGGGTGGAATTTCACCCGATAAATAACCATGACTCCCCTGAGGCTGTGAGGTATATTTGAAGTTGATAATAGGTATTCTTTCGCAATGCATTTTGCCTATATTTCGTGTAGGCTGAATTGGTGTAGGTAATCTGAATAGTGATTTCGGATCATGAGGACTGGATAGTAAAATAATCAGTCAGGAATAAGTGAATTTGGAGTCATTGAAGACATTTCATCTCTCTGCATGCGTATTTGAATCGGAATAATCAGTTAAACTTTTTTAAAACAAACTTCCATTCAAATGCGCTGAAAATAGAAAAATGATTGCTTTGGATGTGCGAAGTAAGTTATTCGGTGAGTTATAGATTCAAGAGCTTGTCATGCAAAGTTTTCAGTTCGAATACAGAAGCGACAACTGTCATATCTATAACTCACGAAATAACTAACGTCTCACATCCGAAGCAAATATTTTCAACTCCATAGCGCATTGAAATGAAAGCTTGTCTTTGATTTTTTTTTTATTAATAATTTCATTTCGTGCCCTTCAGGCAATACGCCTCAATCTACCCATTTTTGTAAATGCATCGTCATCATGAGGCCTTTTTCCCGTAAGTTCAAAGCTATCCAGTTCTTCATTGAGGAGACCTTCTAAAGATTAACTTGTCCGCCATTCCGGAGCTGCCATCTTCACTTCATGAACTCTGACGAAAAATTTTAAATTCATAATCTCCGACCCCAAAAACCCCGACATACAAATTCTGAATAGAAATGGTGCATTATCACAAACCTTGTCCACTATCTTGGAGCCGCCATCTTGAATTATTGAATTTTGAATAATTTCATGATATTCGACCCCAAAAACCTCCATATACCAATTTTGAATAGAATCAAACCATAGTCACAGAGATCGTCCGCCATTTTGGAGCCGCCATTTTGATTTCCGGAATTTTGATGAATAAATCTTAATTCTCAACCTTGAAAACCCCCACAAACCAATTTTGGATAGAGTCGAACCATGATTACAAAACTCGTCCGCCATCTTGTATTTATTGATTTTTGACAAACAATTCATGATCTTCGACCCCGAAAACCCCGACATCCATTTTTTGAATACAAATGGTTCTTTATCACAAAACTTGTCCACCATCTTGGAGCCGCGATCTTGAATTTTTGAATTTAGGATAAATTCATAATATCCTACCCCGAAAACCATCACATACCAATTTTGAATGGAATCGGACCATAATCACAGAGATCATCCGCCATCTTGGAGCCGCCATTCTGATTTTGGTAATTTTCACAAATAAATCATAATTTTCAACCTCAAAAACCCCTTCAAACCAATTCTGAAAAGAATCGAACCATAATTACAAAACTCGTCCAACATCTTGAATTTATGAATTGTTGACATGAAATTCATGATCTCCGACCCCGAAAACCCCGACATACCCATTTTGAATAGAAATGGTCCATTATCACAAAACTTGTCCACCATCTTGGAGCCGCCATCTTGAATTTATGAATGATGATATGAGAATAATAATTTCATGATATACGACCCCAAAAACCTCCACATTTTGATTTTGAACAGAATCGGCCCATAATCACTGAGAGGGCCAATCTCAGTGATTATGGGCCATTTTGATTTTGGGAATTTTCACAAATAAATCATAATTTTCAACCTCGAAAATCCCCACAAACCAATTTTGAATAGAATCGCACCATGATTACGAAACTCGTCCGCCATCTTGAATTTATGGATTTTACACAAAAAATTGAGGATCTCCAACCCCGAAAACCCCGACATACCAATTTTGAATAGAAACGGTCCATTATCACAAAACTGGTCTACCATCCTGGAGCCTTCATCTTGAATATCCGACCCCGAAAACCTGCACATACCAATTTTGAATAGAATCGGACAATAATCACAGAAATCGTCCGCCATCTTGAAGCCGTTATTATGATTTTAGGAATTTTCACAACTGAATCATAATTTCCAACCACGAAAATCCCCACAAACCAATTTTGAATAGAATCGAACCATATTAACAAAACTCGTCCGTCTTGAATTCATGATCTCCGATCCCGAAAAACTCATAAATTAATATTACACCAACACCACAAATCCAAATTCAATTCGGACCACAATAACAATACTCGTCCGCCATCTTGGAGCCACCATCATGAATTTCTGAATTCAGAAATTCATAATCTACGACCCCAGAAACCCCCACATACCAATTTTGAATAGAATCGGATCATAATCACAGAGATCGCCGGCATCTTGGAGCCGCCATTTGGATTTTATGAATTTGGACAAAACCCCGAAATTCCCTCCATTCCAATTTTGATTTGAATCGGATCATGAACACAAATCTCGTCCGTTATTTCAAAGCCGCCCTTTTATTTCTTTCCCTACCAAAACTTCCATAATGCATTGTTACGGAAACTTCAAATACCTGCCAAATTTCACGATAATCAAGCAACTAGAAGTGGGTCAGATTTAACTTGCATGATTTGATTACAGACACCGGAACAGGTTAAACTATATAAGAGCTTGTGAAATAGGTTCAGTTTGCCAGAATAGTAGACTGTTCCACAATATTTGTCCACACAAATCAAATGTGTTTTATTTTCATTTCAGATTAAGAACAATTGGTTTTTCTAAAATGGCATTGACATATCATGAAAATACCTTAACCAGCAGCCAATCAGAATACAAGAAGTTATAGCATAGCGTTAGGAAGCTGTCATGGATGCTGCGAACTAAAAAGGACTCGTTCATAAAAAATTCCTGTTTAAAAATCAGTCATATTTCTGTTGTGATACGGGGAATTCAACTGAGCAACAATGGAGACGTAGGCCTCCGAAGACGCTGCAAACGAAGAAAAAATAACAGAAATGTCTAAGAACGACACAACATGAGCATGAGGAGTCAAGTTGATGAAACACAATAATAATAATATAATAATAATAATAATATAATATAATGATTATAATATACGAATTTGATGGTGGACAGATTTTCCAATCCTTTCATATGCGCGAGCGGAATAATTTGTTTTTTTCGCTGGGTAAAGTATTCAAACATGTTTTTGTGATAAACTTCCCTCAAATTTCCGTCAAATGTCGACCCTCCCATGTTTTTTATTCGTGAGAAGAATTATTCCCACCGCCAACATATTCCTTAACGAATTTAGTGAAAAAACGAAATATATTTACACGAACATTACGATAATGATGATGAACAATCCTACTCTCCGAAATGGGGTATACATGGAAAACCTTCCACTACTCTTCGTGGGATCTGATGAAACATAGCTAAATACACATGGGAGCTAGAGACACATATATCATTTTCTCCATTCATTTAATTTCGTACTGCAGAGTCAGTAACTTTTATATGTTGGTTATTGATTGGAAAGGTCAATGTCAGGTAATCGAACCCCATCTGGAACAGCACGCTTCTTCGATAGAAATAGCACCGGTTTATTTCGGCGTTTCCTAGATTGATCTTGGAATAAGAACTGTTATACTGTTCTCTCTTTGTTTATGTTCATTACAATATAAGAATTATCTATCAGAAAATATAAAGCAATAAACAGTTTCTTCAATCTTTTGGATATAAGTAATCTGAAATAACATGAACGTTTCTACAACCCATCCATTTGACTGCGAACAAATTCCTTTTCGTTACGAACATGGATTTTTCGTTTTGAAGCTTTGTTTTATTTATATATATATAAATGTATATGTCCATTAAATTTATATATATATATATATATATATATATATATATATATATATATATATATTGTAACGAACCTAGGCCGGACCTGTCGCCTCCCGCGTCGCCATCGACAGCGATGAGATCATCCCCGGAGATATTCGAGAACCATCCAGTCCCTCTTCCGCATAATGCAACGGTCAATATTGGAAACAATTGGAACATGCCGTCGCCAACTGGAAGAATTCGAAACATCGAGAATGCTGTATCGGAGATAAATAGAGAGCCCTCAAGAGGGAGTAAACAGTCTGAACGAGCCCATACCATCGAGCTATACAGTGGCATAGTAATATAAATTAAGTTGTAGATTAAGTGTTAAATAAATTAGTTAAACCAAGTTAAGTTTATTTACGTTACAATTGGTGTCGGAAGTGAGATTTTGAAAATAAACAAGTGATCGTGGAGTGGATAGTCAGAAAAATAAATTGATAGACCTTTTTGTACGCCCAAAAATAGACAGTGGCCCGGTTTTCGCGAAGTGGACAATTGTGCGTGGAATATAAACTGATACACTGTTCGCGTGAAACAGAAAATAGACAGTGGCCCGGTTTTCGCAGAAGTGGACAATTGTGCGTGGGAATATAAACTGATACACTCTTCGCGTGAAACAGACAATAGACTGGTGGCCCGTGGAAAGAATTCGCGAAGTGAATTTTAACAAACTGATAAACTTTTCGTGTGAAACAGACTGATACCTCGTCAAAGACAAAATGTGTTCAAGAAAAGTGCGCCTTGCGGACTTGAAGGTAGCGGAATTGAAACAGGAATTGGAGGAAAGGGAACTGGAAACAACAGGTAAAAAGCAAGTACTCCAGGAAAGACTTGCAGAAGGACTTATACAAGAAGGTGAGGACCCCGAAACATTTTTATTCGAAGTTCCCGGAGGTGATTTAAGTTTGGTAATGAATAAACTGGAAGAAAATGCTAAAAATCTGGAAGAGAAGCTTGAAGAAAATTCTAGAAATCTGGAAGAGAAGCTTCAAGAAAATTCTAGAAATCTGGAAGAGAAGCTTCTAGAAAATTCAAGAAGCCTGGAAGAAAATTCAAGAAGCCTGGAAGAAAATTCAAGAAGCCTGGAAGAGAATGCTAGAAATCTGGAAGAGAAGCTTGAAGAAAATTCTAGAAATCTGGAAGAGAAGCTTCAAGAAAATTCTAGAAATCTGGAAGAGAAGCTTCAAGAAAATTCAAGAAGCCTGGAAGATAAGCTCCTTGAAAACACAGAAGGCCTAAAAAGAACTCTGTGGTGTGGCGAATCGTCTAGAAAAGAATAGGAACCGTCGAGGCAGAGATGGACAAGATGAAGGAAATAATCAGCGATGAAATCAAAGACGGAATCGAGGCGGAAATGGACAAAATAAAGGAAACGATCAGTAAGCTGGAAAAACGAATTAATAGTGCGCCCTCCACAGAGATGGTTAACGAAAATGCAA
>JAFIRS010009234.1:0-11100 GCA_018342105.1 Gonioctena quinquepunctata | reverse complement strand
GGCTTCCACTTGATTATACTCTAATCTTTAAGTTAAAAATTTTTCAAAATCAAAGCAGAGAAATAATATGATTGACAAACTACGGCGCAAGGAAGAATTTTGTTCTTCCAAAAGTATTCCAGATTTCAAGAAAAAAAATAGAGAGAACGGGATTTAATAAGCATGTGTACCAGACTGCTAAAGTGAGCAAATTATTACTGCTTCAAAAGAAAGGTACATAGGACTCTTATAAAGTAAAACGTTCGGAAGAATTTGAATTGAATACGGATTTAAGGAAAGAAAAATGAGGTGGTATCAACCCTGAATTCAAAGTAATCGGAATTAGAAATAGAACCAGAACCCGTACGAATTTGTTTCAACAAAGAGAAAAACAGCAGTTGAACAAGGATTTATCAAAAAAATACATAGAAGACGAATAGCTCTCAGAAAGTTATTGAACTGAAAAAAAACTGGTTTTTTTGCAACAAAAGTAGTCCAGTAATCAAAGTTTCCGTAAATTCAAAAAAAGTATTTTCGTTCGTTGGTTAGGAATTCATTCCGAGATTTTTATTTTTATGTTTTGATGAGTTCAATGTTGGCTGGAGTTTCATTATTGAATGTACATTTATTTTTGTTTTGCATCCCCAGAGGAAAAAATAATTCACGTTGGTAATTTAATTTTTGTTCAGTCAAACAAATGCGAACATGTACACAATTAAATCCTAAAGAATTCAATAATCAACAATAATGAAATATGCACTGAGGAAAGATGTTTGAAATATACTCAAATGTTTTTTTTTCAAAATCGACTGATATAAAATTTAATAAGGATCATACTATCACTCACAATTTTGAAGCTTTATCACTAAAACAAAAATTTTAATTTATTTTGAAAATTTATGTAAACCATATTATGGAAACCATATTATATATTTGACTAAGTGATTATTCATTTGTTTGAATAGAGGAAACAACCATATTCGTTCATCAAATATTAGGAATAATCATCTCCGAATTGAAATAAAAAAGATAAGATAAAAAATAACAATCCTAATTGAATGGGGTTTTTTCATTTCAAGAAATCTAACAAACGGATGATCATCCTCGTACTGGGAAAATATGCCCATACCACCTCTGAGCTTACAATTGGACAAAAGGGTCAAGGGAAACCTTTGAGCTTATGCAAAGCGCATTCAGGACAGTAGAGGAATGGTGCAACAAGAAAAGCCAAAAAAAAATTAGCTGACAACAGAAGTATAGTTGCAATTGGACACTCAAAACCAAATCAAGAAACAACCAGGCACATATTCGACCAAGCAACCACTTACCTCCAATTCAGGTTAGATTTCCTGTACATGACGTAACCAGCAGCAAGGGGGTGAACGTTAGCAAACTTCACTTCCAATAGCCATATTCTCGAACTCCCCTTATTCTTCAGCGAGACACTATAAGTTACCGATGAGTTTAAATACTTAGGGCTGTTCTTAAACTAGAACTTACTTGGAAACCACATCTGCAACATGTGATAAACAGAAGTAAATCGTAATTCATGACATGCAGAAGAACTTTTGGCAAAACATGGAGACTGATACCGAAAGTCATGTATTGGCTATGGACTTGGAGCACCTTTGTACGTGGCGCCATAGTGGCGGAATCGGGGACTGACTCCAGATAGCGCAAATTATCCGTATTTGCCGCTGTGATAGAGGGTTTTTAAAGTGCAACAGTTTAAATTTGTTTGTTACAAGCGTGAAAACTGCCATTGCATTGTGATTCGGCATGTATCACCGTTGAATTAAATTGTGCCCCGGTTCCGGAAATTGCCCTAGTAATGAATAAAACGCAGATTGAGACGAGTAGTCTGCGAACCGCATTTAACCGACTGAACACGTGCACTGCGAATACGTAATTCGCCTGTCATCGTAGTGTTTACATGGTTATTGTCAAGTTGAAAAGTGGTGGTTGCAATTGGGTTTTCACCCATTTCAAGTCACATCGTTTTCGAGAATCAGTCTGTGAAAAAACGAGCAGCATTGGTGCGTCGGGTCATGTGTGTCAGGTGCGAGAATTAAAAAGAATTGATTATTCCAGCATACAGCCAAGCAGCAGCGACAACAAATCAGTACTCTGTCGAATTAGAGGTGAATGGATATTTTCACAAATTGATAAAATTTAATTAAAACTTACATGTCTGATGTAGGAGTAAATTACACGAATAAACAAAAATAATAAAAAGATATTAATAAATATGGAAGAAATATAAAAAAATATATTGAAAATATTGTTTTCTACTACATACATACATTTTTACATATTTTTCATATTGTTTGTATTACTGTCAGAATTTGACTGAAAAAATGATCACATGAATGATAGAATAACTTTTTGAAGATAAGCTTGTATTTAAGCCGTGTACTAGAACGAATAAAATAAGTTTAAGTCATCGCTGACAATGATTTAATTATTTTTTGTTGAATAATTTGGTTTTAAAAAGCTTGTCGCGCGAAGTGTTCATAAAAGTAGGTACCAATTGATTTGATTGGGGTAAGAACTTGTCAAAGTATTTGTTTTACACAAAGTATGCATAAAAGTAGGTACCAATTAATTTCATTGGACAATGATTGGTTGGTAAGTAACAACTTGTCGAAGTATTAATTTTATTACAATACAAAAGACGTAAAAAATTACAGACCAGTATCATCATTGTCAAATATCAGTAAAATTCTGGAAAAGATCATTAATAAAGGGTTAATAAATTATTTAGATAATAAAGCATTGTTGTCCAAAGAAAAAAATGGATTTCGTAAAGGCAAATCCACTATACAAGCAATATACAGTGCTAGTCAAAAGTCCCCTCCCCCCCTCGTATCTTTTGAACGGGTATACTTATAATAATGAAATTTGGAGGGTGGAAATAAACGGATGTAGGCTTCTCAACTGGTCATAACAGGTGACGCAATAGTCATAAATGACGTCACAAGGCCACTGTGACCAATAATTTTAAATGGGACCCTATGGCAAGTGACAGCTCGTTTGAAAGGTATTGAAAATACCTATTCAGTCATACCAATTTTGTTTGGGTTTCGGCTGATTTTGATTGATAAATTGAAGAAATACGAAAATTATAGTTTCGCATTTAATTAATAAAGATTTTAAAGTACGCCTCTGGTTAATTGTCAAAAAGGTTGACGTTTTTGAATTCTCTACTTGTCAAAAGTGTTTATACCTTGAAAATTTACCTAAGCTATTGTTTAACGAGACGTTTAAGTGTTTTCATAGGCAAAATGGTACGTACTGTAGCCGACAAAGTAGCAACTATCTTAATAATTGGTGAATGTAGAAACAATTTCCATGCAGCGGAACGACTGTTTAATGAGAGGTACCCCGATCGCCCTATATCGAGGGTTTATTTGAGGGAGCTTCTTCGGAAGTTTGAAGCATCAGGTAGTGTTCAAGATGCCAAACGATCTGGTCGACCAACAATTAGTGATGACAAAAAATTGACATAATTGGAGAAATGGTAGTAAACCCTACTTCTTCCACAGCCCAAGTTGCGTCTATCTGTGAAGTCAGTCAAAGGACAGTACATAGGGTGTTGGCTAAAAACAAATTTCATCCATACAAATTAAAAATGGTGCACCAACTTTCAGATGATGACCCCGACCGAAGACTAGAATTCTGTGAAACTATGTCCAATAAAATGAACCAACAACCAGGCTGCATACAGACAATTTGTTTTAGTGACGAAAGTACTTTCTTTCTCAATGGAAATGTTAACACTCAAAATGTGAGGTATTGGAGTGACACAAATCCTCACATCTTTCGTGAAAAACATAGTCAATTTCCAGAAAAAGTAAATGTTTGGGCAGGTATTTTGGGAAACCACATAGTTGGGCCTCTTTTTCTCAATGCTAACTTAACCGGTGAATTGTATCTGGAGATGTTACAAAATGATATTGAGGCGTTAATTCTTGAAATTCTAGAAGATAATCCAGATGAATTCGACAACTTGGAAATAACGTTTCAACAAGATGGTGCTCCTGCACACTATTACGGTGCAGTAAGACGTTACCTAGATGAAGAATATCGTGGTAGATGGATTGGACGACGAGGTTCGATCGAATGGCCAGCTCGGTCACCGGACCTTACACCATTAGATTTTTTCTATGGGGTACTTGAAATCTAAGGTTTACGCTACAGCACCTGACAGTATTGCCATTCTGAAACAACGAATTGTTGAAGAATGTAGGAGCCAATTCCGCTGAACACACTGGGACGAAGTACGACAAGAGTTTAGCAATAGGATGCATTACTGCCAGGAAGTAGATGGAGCACATTTTGAACACTTATTATAAGAACTGGTTCTTAAATCTTTATTAATTAAATGCGAAACTATAATTTTCGTATTTCTTCAATTTATCAATCAAAATCAGCCGAAACCCAAACAAAATTGGTATGACTGAATAGGTATTTTCAATACCTTTCAAACGAGCTGTCACTTGCCATAGGGTCCCATTTAAAATTATTGGTCACAGTGGCCTTGTGACGTCATTTATGACTATTGCGTCACCTGTTATGACCAGTTGAGAAGCCTATATCCGTTTATTTCCACCCTCCAAATTTCATTATTATAAGTATACCCGTTCAAAAGATACGAGGGGGGGAGGGGACTTTTGACTAGCACTGTATAAAGCAAAGTATTTATGTATTTATCAAACTAAAATTCAGTTTGTTAGATTTTAAATTGTGATTTTATATGCTGGTTCTTTTAATCTATAATTACCTTCTTTTAAATGTATATGTATATAATTGTATTTGGACTGAATGTTGTCTATATGCTTAACCATTACCACCTTTACTTGGATTTTGTGTTTGATTTTTATATTATATGTCTGCTATCTTAAATCTTAAATTTATTTAAAAAATTAAAATGGATATTCAGGCTATTAACTTATATATGCGAATTCATCTTCACCATTCTTTATTTTGTTTTTTTATTTTTTTTATCTATAATAAATTCAATATTTATGTCAACTTTATACAATATTTTAATTTTGCTTTGAATATATTTTCTCCACATACAAGCAACATGTGATGCTTCTGTGGTTTCTACCATGTTTATTCAGCTTATGTATTACCTTCTTGTTACCTTTTGTGATCTGAACCTGAATAAACATTATTTATTATTATTTATTATTATTATTATAATGGAAAACATACATCACTTGAATAAAATCTATTGTACTATAACTATGTTTATTGACTTGTCAAAGGCATTTGGCAGTGTCAACCATGATGAACTATGCAAAAAACTTGAAAAATATGGAATGAGAAGCACATCGCTTAACTTAATAAACTCCTACCTGACAAACAGAATTTTTAGCACCATTCTATTTGAAGAATTACATTCGAAAATAACAAAAAAGCTCTAGAGTTTGTCTTTCATTGAAGTTTTTTAATACGAGCAGACGTATTACATTGCGATATTTTTTCATGAATGGAAAGTTCCCAAAAACATTTATTACCTGATTTCCACATCCAAGACAGTATGTATAATTTTTAAAAGTTATCTTTCACACAAAATGAGGAAGTAGAAAGCCAACAATTTTCCTCGAATGTACACCGAATATCTCCCTTTTTACATTTCAACAATTGGTTCAAAATTCCACTTACTCAAAATATATCTAAATTCAAGCGAACACAATATATTTGTTAAACACAAACTTCTGGAATTTCATAGAAAAAGTGAATATTTGAGAGTGCAGGAATATTTTCATTTAACTAGATAGTGCCTCTATCCATAATGATGATGTTTCTATAAGAATGTGACTAAATGAAACAGTTCAGATTGAATGAAACAGTCCGTTATTTTGTTGGCCTCTCCGATCACCAGATCCTACACCATTAGATTTTTTTCTCTGAAGATGTTTGAAGTGAAAAGTTCAGCGGAGGAGCCACAAAACGTAGATGAAATAAGTATGAGAATTGCAGAAGAGTGCAGGGGAATAACACAAATCCAACTCAGAAGAACAGCCATAGTTTTAGACGGCGTTATGAAAAGTCCATAGAATGGGATGAGAGTTATATTGAAAAAACGAGAATTGTACAAGTTTCTTTTCACGGTTATCCCTATTCGTTTGTTCGACTTGTTCTACTTCAGTTTTAAAAAATATTCGACTGTTATTTGATTAAATTCCTGTTATCATAAAACAAGTTTTTGTTATTGTTATTTCATTCTCTGTTAGTGAAATATTACAATGAAATTTAATAGCTGTGTATCATAAGTAGAACTACATTCAATAGTTAGTTCATGTGGCATTACAATTCGGCCGACTGGGAAGGTCTTCGTATGTTTTTCTCAGCGTTCCCATGGAAGAGAGTTTGTTTCTCTTCAGTAGATCCAACACGATGTGCTGAGACAATTTCTGAAATCATCATGTTGGGGATGCAAACATACATACCGAATACCGAAAGAAGAACATCATCCGATAAGACCTGGTTTAACAGAAACTGCTCTAGAGCTGTGGCTTCCAAACAGGCAGCATACCATCGATGGCTAAAAAATCCGGGCCCTGAGACCAGAGCAGCATATGTCGAGGCTAGAGGCATATGCAAAGAGACAATAGAATGCTCAAAAGATGCCCACAATGCCAAAATAAGATCAAAACTTGCTGAATGTCCTAACGGATCCCGTTCATTTTGGTCTTTCGCCAAAGCTGTGGGAAGAAACTTCACTTCCAGCTCATTTCCTCCTCTAACCAAAGAAGATGGAACACTAGCAACGACTGCCCAGGAAAAAGCCAATATCTTTGCGCACCTATTTGCTGGAAATTCCACTCTGGATTCATCGGAAAACTACCCCGAACATTACACCTATTGACAGTCACATGCCCGAGATCACGTTTCGCCAACGTACTATCAGAAGATTTTGCTGGGTCTCAACACCAACAAAGCCTGTGGATCTGACGGAATCCCGCCGATTGTTCTCAAGAAATGTGCCCCGAACTAACACCTGTTCTTTGCAAGTTGTTCAACCACTCTTACAATTTGGGGTATTTCCGTCAATTGGAAAATTGCAAGAGTACAGCCAGTCCTAAAAAAGGCAAAAAGGCCCTACCTAGCAACTACAGACCTATCGCACTGCTATCTATTATTTCAAAGGTCATGGAAAAAGCCATCAACATCGAGCTCATGAAATATCTGGAAGACTCAGGAATTGTCAACGATAGGCAATATGGCTTCCGCCATCAGAGATCAACTGGTGACCTGCTCGCTTACGTCTCACATATATGGCAGCTATCTATTGAAAAGTTTGGAGAAACTTTAGCTGTGGCATTAGATATCTCCAAGGCGTTCGATCGAGTTTGGCACCAGGGACTCCTCGCCAAGCTTCCGTCTTATGGCTTGCCCCCTCAGCTGTGTTCTCTGCTTGCTAGTTTTCTCTCAAACAGGTCTCTCCATGTAGTGGTCGATGGAGTTTCATCTGACACTCTACTCATAAATGCTGGTGTTCCGCAAGGATCTATTCTCGCACCAACACTATTTCTACTTCACATCAACGACCTGTTGAAAGCAACTTCATGTCCAGTACACAGCTTTGCCGATGATAGTACCCTCCATACCGCTTTCTCTTCCAGGGCCCCTATATCAGCCAAAAGTGCATCCCAAAAACTTGGTTTTTTGTTTCGTGCCAAGAGCTATTTCACCCCCACTCAGCTGCTTATGATCTATAAGGCACAGATCCGACCTGTCCTGGAATACTGTTCCCATATTTGGAGCGCGGCACCTAAACATATCCTGAGGCTATTGAATTCTCCAAAAAAGGGCAATTCGTCTCGTCGGTGATGCCTCGCTTACAAACTCGCTCACTTGTCTGGAACACCGTAGAAAAGTTGGCGATTTGTCTCTATTTTATAGATATTTTCATGGGCGATGCTCTTCTGAAATATCAACAATCGTTCCTGCTTTGGCAGTCTCTTCGAGACTAACCCGTCAAGTTCAGTCATCACACCCCTTCGTGGTCACTTTGGAGACCTGCAGAACATCACTTTCCAAAGACTCGTTCATCCAACGAACAGCGAGGCTTTGGAACTCATTGCCTAGGGAGGTGTTCCCCGAGGCATACAACCTCCAGAAATTTAAGAAGAACACCAACTCCTACCTTCTTTCCCTTGGTTCCCACGATGTTCTCTGAACATTACAGGATATCCCTTTTCGTGGGAACCAGAACATAAAAAAAAAGATTTTATGTAATCATCACAAACTTGTGTACAGGGACTGTCGAAAAAACAGTAGTTTGGAAATTTACCACTGTGCTTCATACACCCTATATGGATATATTGTGCCAAACTTCGTTAAGATATATTCGATAAATAAGCTCACTACTATTTCAATTAAAAAAAAAATACCTCATCAGATGATTTTTTTTTATTTCTTCATTAAACTCTGGACTAAATACCGACGCCGGAGAGCACACTCACCCCAGCCGGAAATTTTGCCGAATCCACTGTTGTTTCAGAGGTAGGGTTCTTTAACGAGCTCAACATCTATGAACTCGGGATCGCCATCTTAACGTCTCCTCTGAAGGATGGCATATCTATCGTCTTATCTCGCGCTCATCGATACGACGCCTTCAGCTGCGAATATGCTACTACGCTACAGTTGTTAGGGCATTTTACGCGCACTTTCCTTGTCAGGTGGTCACCATTCAAGTACTAAACGCGCCAGACGTGGCTCAGATATCAATAAGAATCTCGTCAACCTGACCAGGCACCGGTGCCCATCAGAAGATGTTATAATAACTCTTGTATTATAACTTCGTTGGTGAAATAGTATCAAATACCTGCAAGGGTTACAATGATGAATTGAGTATTTCACATACCAATTCATTGATGATCATCATTATTAGAAAATTGTGCAACCAATTCCCTTTATGAGATACCGTGCTCAAACTGCGAGTAGATATATTGGAGACGTGTCTAAATCGAATACGATCTCAAATATTTCGATAAAAAAATTTACCCTCTCTCGAAATTTCGAACCATTTAATCGGACTTGAAAATATGGTGTCATATTTGGGAGGTAACACTCTAGAACACTCAGGGCCATTTGCACAGGTCAGGGCCGATCCTAGGGTATTGGCCGCCCGCGTGCAAATACCAGATGTGCCGCCCCTCCAGAGATTTTTTTCTTATTTTGACTAATATTTAACGTTGACGTTATAAACTCTTAAACTCATCTACCTGTATAACGTCTATTTCACACACAACGATTTTGGACATACTCAGTGCGTATACCAACGAAAAGTATATAAATCAGTTGTTCTACAGTCTACAGACTAGGTACCTAATCATTATAATTACCTAATTATAAAATAACCTTTCTGGCTTTCTGAGTGGCAAATTTATCAATATCAATTCTATTCTTCTCTTTTCTATAGAAGGCACCTGACTCTCTTTTAGTTTTTCTGTTTTTGGACGAGGACGACATCTAAAGGTAAAAGGTAAGAAGAACGATGAGTATATCATGGCTCACAGATGCAGATAAAATGAATAGGAATTCTTCAGAAATTTTGAAATTCATCGAAATGACCTCTAAAAAGTACCTACCATTGTTAATACTTTTTTTTTACTTAAAGTGTAAGAATATGGGTTATTCATAAGAAATCCCCATTCCTGTTGAAAAAGTTAGAGCAAATTATTTAAAATAAATAATGATTCGTAGCGCTCTTTCAAAATCTGTGTAAAAATTAAAATTCTCATAAACTCCCCCGGTTGGTAACCTATAATTTTGTAAGAAAATTATATTTTGTGCTAACGAATTTTGAAAGAATTGAAAATAAATTTGGAATTTTCAAACATTCTGTACTTATTTTCAAAACGAATCATCGCGACAAAATTAGTTTAAAAATATGACCACTTTTTTTATCTAATTAGAAAACACCCTGTACAACATTTCATTCGTTCATAAATCTAGTTAAGAGCTTTGGTACTTACCACAGTTCTGATTTAAATATTTAAACGATACTCAACAGCAACACCTTGTCACTAATTTCCAATATTAACTTACACTTGCACTTGATTGTGTTTATGACCAGTCTTATTGTATGTTGATTCAAAATTAAATGAACATTTTGAAATGAAAATGGTTTATATATAGTGGTGAAGCAGCAAAAAAAATTCCGATGCCGCATCCCTTTAACTTTGTCGAAACAATCCGATTCTTATCTATAAAGAAAACCGCTAAAATAAAGTTTCTCTTGACCATTGACCTGCGAGCCGCGTGCCGACAGTGATATATATATATATATAGTCTTTACAAGTAAGTTGGCACGGCGAAAAAAAATTCAAAGGAGGCCGCAGCGGCGAAACCTTTGAAAAAAAGCCGCCCGGCGAACAGCAGCACGTTTTTTTCAAAGGTTTCGCCGCTGGTACTTCCTTTAAAAATTTTTTCGCCGTTCCAACTGACATCGTAAAGACTATACGTACATAAATAAGCCGCCGCGCCGCACACAGGAACCAAACATACTTAGTCGTGTCAAAATATGGCCCTTGGTTTTTATAGAAATTTCAATTTTTATGCTGCATTGCCGGCTCTGCCATGAATTTTGCTCTCAAATGAAGAATGTGTGTAGATGAGAGTAGGAGAAGATACTAATGGACAATAGACCAACACACAACACAACTGAGCACTAACGTTTCATTTTTCTTCTTTCAAAAAATAGCTGATTGTTATAACTGAATGCGGCCTGCGGCCGCCCCTTAGTTTGGCCGCCCGCGTGCGGTGCACGCGCTGCACACCTACTAGGATCGGCCCTGGCACAGGTTCTACTTAATAGAAGTTAAGCTAAGCTTAACCATAAGTAAACCTTAGATTTATATATTTCGTTGCACAGTTCGTCAATTGACACACAAGCTCGGCTTAAATCACAGCGTAGGTAAGCTGCAGAATTTCTCGGTTTAAGGTTCTCTTAGGCGGATTTAACCACACTTTTTAGTGTCATCAATTATTTGTTGATCGACTTGTGAATGAAATGGATTTTTTACGCGCGATTATTGTAGATGAAGACGATGATCTTGATGATTTGAATTTAATAATTCATGGAATTCCAAGACGAGTCTA
>JAFIRS010009233.1:0-11101 GCA_018342105.1 Gonioctena quinquepunctata | reverse complement strand
AAAACAAAATTTGCAGGTTATCTGTAACACAATCATTTTAGAAAACGTATCTAGTCATCTGTCGGATGATAGATAGTATTCAACTGGTCCACTTGTCAGTGATTTTGATCAATTTAATTGAAAATATTTTCATTGATTCCAGGTGTATTGTGGACTTTCGACTTCTTAACTTATCCATATCTTCCTCAAATATTGAATTAGATTCCTGAATTTCACAAGATCGTTGGAGATTCAGGAGATGAGTCATCCACAGACCTCTACTTAGAAATAAACACTACATGCCAGGGCCGACGGAATAATCGAGTTTTACGAAAAATAATATTTGGAGAAGAGCCGTATCTTCCGTAATAATTGAGGTAAAATTTCGAGAGTATCTCGAGATGAATCTATGGTTCTCTGACCTCAAACACACTGCACACCAGGGTATTGAAATCATTTTGTATGATCCTCAAAACAAAAAATTCAAAAGCAACCATCATGTTAGTTGATTCCTTGCATAACCACCGATGGAGATATAAGATATTTGTTATGATGAGTCAAGTTCAGGTATTTCAATGTCACTACAACAAAAAACATTTTCTTATTACTATTTTCATATTTTTGCCTTCAAAGCTCGTCATAATAAAATGAATGGAACTGCATTTTGAAGATAGAAGAATCATGAACTGATTGAATGTTATTGATAAAATAAACCTATATTACTTTAAAGAAACGGGGTATTCAGTTTGGTACACAATTATACATTTTATTGTAATATTTTCAATTATTTACCATTTCAATGGGATTTTATTTTTTATTTGCATAATCTAGTCCAATACGGAGAACTTTCCACTAGAGATGAGAGAAAGAGGGATTTTTCATAATAACCCTGGATTGGATCTGAAGATTTTGGAACAACGAGTATATGCACCTAGGCACACACGGTTTATGTCCCTCCGATGATATCAATGCATTCAAGTTATCACCTAAATCTCATCATTCCTCGGAAGGGGAAGCAATTTTGAAAGAAACACTTTTTGAAGATTGTGTGTAATATACAAGTGAATTGAATATATTTTCTCCATTGCTATATCGCTGAGAGAATGGAACATTACCTACATGTATCTCTCATAGGAACCCTGGTTTTTTCATCATATAATCGAACATTAAAAGCCACGTTCCATGCACAGTTCGATTTCTTGAAACTCTTGCTTGATACACACTGCTCCATTTTTTTTATGTTGGAGAAAATCCTTTATGGACACTTTTTGTTAGACCCTGAATCCTGGAGTCTGTGCTCCTGCGCCTCAGTTTAAGCCCATTGAAAACTACACCCCATGTCGGGCCTGAGCCTCCGCCATTTGACCCATTGTATATTACCTGATAGAATAAAGGACCTTTACCCTCCCTGACCATTTTTTCACCAATGTCGTATCCATGAGAGCCACTTTCAGGTCCCTCATAGCAACTGCAAGTACTGCTGTGGCTACCTCGTGGTACTGGAGGTTCATCTGGATGATTCTTAGTGTTTGTTCAGAATCCTGATCTTTCGATCGGTGCCGAAACGCGTCCTCCGAAAAACAGGGCGAAATTTCAAAGTAATCAGCCTCAACCCTCTGCAGGGTGCACTCGTGGGAACAAATGACCACTGGGCCAAAATACCGAGAGGGGTTGAGGACAACTCTTGGCCTTCTCGGTGGATGATGTCTCTTTCAGGGGATTGGAGAGGATACAATTCCGAGTGTACTGTACTATAGGATCGAAAGAGGACTCTTCAGAGTACTGAAAAAACGATAAGGGCCATCCAGATGAACCTCCAGCACTGTGATGTAGCCTCGGCAGCTGCTATGATGGACCTCGAAGTGGCCCTTAATCAGGAATCATGGTGATACAAAGGTCGGGGAGGGACAAGCAGTGAACAATTGTGTAACAGATCAACTTAGATCTCCCAGACCAGTATTCTATCAGGTAAGATACAATGGACCAAGAGGCTCGAGTGCCATCGGAGGCCACGGCCAGACGAGCTGACAGGGTAGATGTTTTAGTGGGTAAATCTGAATCAGGGAGTCCCACACTACCTCAAGGTGGTCCATAAAGGATTTTCTCCACCATTCAAAAAGGAAGCAACCGCCCACATACTACACGAACGTCAACAAACCGTCTCGCCACGCCACGTTCACTCCAAACCATGTGAAGGTGAGGTTGGTCTTCAAGGGGCACACTGCTCCGTACTGAATAGCCTGAGAAATCCATATGACACTTGAGTCGTTACAGAAGGAAGAGGAAAGAAACTTCCAGAACATCTATTGGCATATATTACCAGACCACCTGAAAAAAAATATATTATGACTGTAACCAAACAGATGTTTGAGAAACAAGATATTTCAGACTTATTCCCATTCAAATTCGACAAATACTAACAGTTCACATGAAAATAGATTGTTCTGTTTCAAATCATCCTGAAGAGATGACCTTTCCAAAATATGTTTGTTTTAAAATCGTGGTCTTCGTGGGAAAAGGGTTCAATTGCAAGGCTGGGATTCTAGATTCCAAACATGTGCTTACCGAGAGTATGAGTCCAATAAAAATATGGTAAAATACTTCACGAAGAAGTGAACGAAAGACAGTCACTTCACTGAATGATTTCCACCAAACTGGGTTTAAAAAACACGTGTTTGCTATACCATACCTTTTTGAAGTGGAGATATTACGCTCTCGTATAGCGAAACACGTGACGTGGTTTTGTAAATCCAGTTTAGTGGAAATAATTCAGTGTAGTGAGTGTATTTTGTTTACTTTAATATATATTAACATCAATTATCGGCGAAGAGTTAATAATATAGACATGAAATGTCATCGTATTCAAGTGAAGACTTACAAGAGATTCTACTGAAGAATAGGTGGGGAAAGTTATTTTTCCAAGGGTTTCTGTACTTCCAACCCGTAAGCACCAAAATAATGAAGAAATTCCGCGGTCGGGGAAAAATAATTGACAATCATATAACGTACATATTTTGGACATGTAATGACAGTTATTAGTGGAGGTCTACAGCCTGATTTGGGAACTTATGGGTAGAGTTTTTATAAAGCTGTGTATTTACCAGCAGATGTTTGCAGATTAACAAACTGTGAGTGAGAACGGGAAATAATCATAAAATTCTGGAGAGCCAGTTGTGTTTGTAATATCCTAAAAGTAACGTCTCTCGAGGCATGTTGTTCGAGTTTTACAGTTCTGCCGTTCTAATTTTTTTTGTTGATTTAAATTTCTTATCATTCAATCAAGTAATAGTATAGTTGAAATCAAGTTCAGTTCTGATTAATTGGCATAACAATTTTAATACCAAAGAATTCATTGAACTGAGCTCAATAAATTCAATTTTGAATGATTTTCTCTGGAATATTTTGAATGATAGGTACAAACCTATATATACTACGAGTAGTAGAACGACTCGAGTGAAGGTAAAAGAATCCCGAAAAATATCAAAAAATAAAACAAAATCATTGAATAACAAAAAATGTTTCGTACCTATACAGAGTGTATCACATTCGCGTAACAACAAACAACTTCATTATTCCTTGGAGAATTTCTAGGTTCTAGATATATGTTGCATATGGAATTATAGAATAAACCACAATCAACCTTCCACCAATGTCTAGTAAAACTACCAATTCGCAAAACATACTCGTTACTCGAATTCACACGTCAATTGGAGAAATATCGATTGATTGGTAATTGAAACTTCCTGTATATGAAAAGGAATATATGTTAAGTAGCCTGCTGTGAACCATTTGTGGCCAATATAATGCAAAATATTTACTCTAAGTCATGTATACTATCTCGACATTGAGTTCAGTTGAGAAGTACCCACACTTGGAGAGGAGATGAACTAGCTGCAACTTTAGTTTGGTCAGAATGCCTCTGGTTTTGAATGACTTATAGCAACCATATCCATTTGTTTAACAAATACTGAATTGTCATTAAGCAATCATTGTATAGGTAAAGAAATCACATACATTATTAAAAAAATGGCTTATCGTCTCCGAGGTAATTGTTTTACGTGTGATGTTATATTCAATACACAAAATATGACCCGATTCGATGGAGAACCAAATGAATTGAAACGAGAAATTGCCATTGAAAGATGCGACCAAAGGGAACTTCCACATGTAGCAGTATTTGATGAAAATTGAATCTGTTTGACATGCAACCAATCAATTATTGAGAGCACTGTGCAAAAATTGATATTGATAAGGCGCTGAAAACCGCTTTTGTAGGCGCACTCAGAAAGAGGATCATCGTTCACTACCAGTTTACACATTTCGTGGTTGCTCGCGCAACCCCCAGTCCGGAGAGAGCCGCACCTTCACCCCGGAACATCGTTTCCGACATACCAGACGAATGCTCCGGGCCAAAGACGAGCTGCTATCCTCGAACAGGCGAGGGAATGTGCCCCATCCCAGCGGATTTTGACGCTGTTCTCTGAGCATTCGATAAGATCATGTTTATTTGTGAAATTTGTTCGGCCTCCTATCGAATGCCAATACTGAAGTTTAGAATGATGTTGAATTTATTGGGAATGATGTGATTCTGAGTAAATGAATTTTGTGTATTTTTCCAGGAAAACCAATAATAAAAACCTGGTGAAGGGTGAGTATAGTGGTGGTGCTTGAGTTGTGTATTTGGGTTATGGTTTGATGTTGATTGATTGAGATTGACTTTCTGAAACGATTTGGGGTGATTTTTGAGTATTTTCGTGTATTGGCGGTTGTGGGGGTGGTTCTGTGCAATTAAAAAAATTATTTTTTGATGATAATGTGATTTGTGGATGGTTTGGGTAGGTATTAGAATGAAAAAAGTTTTTATTCGTGCGACATGACCAGGGCTTGAACCCTGGACCTTTGAGTCTCAAAGCAATGGTCCTATGCCGAAGACCATTTGCTAACTTTAAATAAATATTTTGATGTGTGTTAGATTCAATTTCCTTTTTTCCAAAGAAAGCGAAAGAAAATCGATCTTTCAGGAGCTAGTATGCTTATTTTATAAGGCGGTGCCTATGAGCTGCTCATATTGATACGGGAGGTCGTGGATATCGTTATCTGTCAATTGGGATATATTCTCCAACAAGTCTAAAATTCAAAAGATACAAAGATA
This sequence comes from Gonioctena quinquepunctata, assembly GCA_018342105.1. NCBI lineage: Eukaryota > Metazoa > Arthropoda > Insecta > Coleoptera > Chrysomelidae > Gonioctena > Gonioctena quinquepunctata. The sequence continues at coordinate 5,970 of JAFIRS010009233.1, read as the reverse complement.
GATTGAGCGCCAAGTTATTTTTGAGAGAAATGATCAAAAACAAAATAGATTTTTGTTGAAGAATTTGATGTACGCTTCTCAGCAGCAAAACAATAGTACTATGTGATATATATATATATATATATATATATATATATATATATATATATATATATATATATATATATAAATATGAATTTGAAATAAACTTTGTAGAAAGGATTCCTGAGGTTGCAGTCAATATGGCCTATAGAGAAAAGAAAAATCTTTCTTATTTAGTCGCTTTTCGAAAATGTTTATTTTCATTATCAGAAAGTAAGGGGGTTAAGGAAGACAGGAACTAATCACCATTTTCGTGATTGAAGAACTTTTCAATATCATATCACTGACACTACGTAATATATATAAAAAATTAAACAATACACTGCACATATTGTTTAGATACTTAATTTAAACACTTTAAAATTTGAACAGGCACAGTATACCACATGGTTGAAACATAATTACTGTGCCTGTTCAAATTTTAAATGTTTAAATTAAGTATCTAAACATATATGCAGTTATTGTTTAATTTATATATATACTAGTAGTGGGTCATAAGTGATAATTTTGAAATTCTTCAATCACGGAATGGTGATTAGTTCGCTGTCTTCACTTACCTCACACCTTGATAATGAAAATAAACATTTTCGAAAGCTTGACAAATAAGAAAGAGTTTTCTTTCTCATAGCCTATTTTGACTGCAACTCAAGGAATATCCTTCTACAAAAGTTTATTTCAAATTATAGTTATTTTCAACTAGTCCAGTCACGAGACTACCCTTCTTCAATATATATATATATATATATATATATATATATATATATATATATATATATATATATATATATATATATATATATAATTAGGTTGATATTCAATATCTCATGAAATGAAGGAGGTGCAATTTTATTTATTAGTGCTAGATGAGTTTGAGAAATAATATGTGCTCGATGTAATATTACTTGAAGTGAACTGTGAGAATTCAAATGATTTTCAGTTAAATACTTATACCCCAAATGGTCTGAATAATACAAGAGTGTTGATCTCCTGTACCAACAACAAATAACTTGACTATTTCCTCCAAGTGAGGAGCGTAACGAGATGTATGCCCCGACATGTTGAATGCTTCGAATACTGCGAATCAAGCAGAAGGTTTCATTCGAGCTGAGAAAGGAAGTTTTGCAATGTTTGGAGATAAAAGGTTGTACTTTGGCTATACTTTGCCTCAAAAAAATAGATAGAAAATGGTCAGAGGAAGATTTAGCCAAGAGATTGAAGAATCAAAGTGAGACTAACTTCTACTGATTACAGTAATAAGGAATGGAAAGAAATACTCACCTTATGCTGTATGGGGTCGGCTTCAGAATAGCCCCAGGGTAAATCCTGCCTGTCGTAAGAGGCGACTAAAAGGATAACCGTAGGTGGAAGATGGTCTCATCGCCCGGTGAAATACCACCATATCGACTTTGTGTGCTGTGAAATGGATCATTCCATGTTTCAGTGTTCGGTCGATACTTTCCGGTCTCCCTCTTTCCTTTTCCCCAATTCCTCCTTTATTTTCAGCTAATAGTAATAATGATGAAGTCTCCTAGAGTAAAACACTCCGGAAGTAAAATACCCTCTCCATTCGTTTCCGGGCGAGAGGTACTCGAGGGACTCAACATTAAAGATGAATTTTGCAACATCCGTGGACTCAACAAGAACATCAATGACGTCCACCATCTCCTACAGACGAAAAAACCGGATATTCTGGCTCTAACAGAAACACAAGTAAACTCGTCCACCAACAAGGTCCATATGCTTTGTCCTGGTTACGAACTCCATTCTCGATTCAGGTTCAAAGGTGGAGTCTGCCTTTACGCTAAGGCTAACCTTTCATGCCAGCGTGAAGAGAGTTTGGAACCGAAAGACTTTGATGTGATGTGGTTTAAGCTATCTGATACCAAAGTGACTAAGTTCCTCTGCTGCCTTTACCTATCACCTAATGAACCTTCATATAACAACCTCTTTGAGTTTTTATCACTCAAACTGGACTACATTCAGGAAAACCATCCAACAGCTGAAACCATAATCATGGGGGACTTTAATGTACATAATGCTGCCTGGCTCAAATTCTCTAACAAAACAGATGATGCAGGTCGTCAAACCGAGGCCTTCGCCATCACTCATGGTCTAGAACAACTGGTCGAGCTACCAACCCGCATCCCTGATGTCAACAACCAGTCTGCCAATACACTAGATCTTTTCCTCACCACCAATCCTGACCCGTATAGAATAGAAGTTTGTGCCCCACTTGGAAACTCTGATCACACCCTCATCTCCACAACATGCTCTTTCCATTTACCATCGAGCAGCACAATACCACTCCGTCTCATGGGCATTACAATTCGGTTGACTGGGAAGGTCTTCGTATGTTTTTCTCAGCGTTTCCATGGAAGAGGTTTGTTTCTCCCAGTAGATCCAACACGATGTGCGGGAGACAATTTCTGAAATCATCATGTTGGGGATGCAAACTTACATACCGAATACCGAAAGAAGAACATCATCCGATAAGACCTGGTTTAACAGAAACTGCTCTAGAGCTGTGGCTTCCAAACAGGCAGCATACCATCGATGGCAAAAAATCCGGGACCTGAGACCAGAGCAGCATACGTTGAGGCTAGAGGCATATGCAAAGAGACAATAGAATGTTCAAAAAGATGCTCATAATGCCAAAATAAGATCAAAATTGTTGAATGCCCCCAACGGATCCCGTTCATTTTGGTCTTTCGCCAAAGCTGTGGGAAGAAACTTCACTTCCAGCTCTTTTCCTCCCTAACCAAAGAAGATGGAACACTAGCAACGACTGCCCAGGAAAAAGCCAATATCTTTGCGCACCTATTTGCTGGAAATTCCACTCTGATTCTTCGGAAAACAACCCCGAACATTACACCTATTGACAGTCACATGCCCGAGATCACCTTTCGCCAACGTAACTATCAGAAAGATTTTGCTGGGTCTCAACACCAAAAAAAGCCTGTGGATCTGACGGAATCCCGCCGATTGTTCCCAAGAAATTGCCCCGAACTACACCTGTTCTTTACAAGTTGTTCAACCACTCTTTACAATTTGGGAGTATTTCCGTCCAATTGGAAAATTGCAAGAGTACAGCCAGTCCCTAAAAAGGCAAAAGACCCTACCTAGCAACTACAGACCTATCGCACTGCTATCTATTATTTCGAAGGTCATGGAAAAAGCCATCAACATCGAGCTCATGGAATATCTGGAAGACTCAGGAATTATCAATGATAGGCAATATGGCTTCCGCCATCAGAGATCAACTGGTGACCTGCTCGCATACGTCTCACATATATGGCAGCTATCTATTGAAAAGTATGGAGAAACTTTAGCTGTGGCATTAGATATCTCCAAGGCTTCGATCGAGTTTGGCACCAGGGACTCCTCGCCAAGCTTCCATCTTATGGCTTGCCCCCTCAGCTGTGTTCTCTGCTTGCTAGTTTTCTCTCAACCAGGTCTCTCCATGTAGTGGTCGATGGAGTTTCCTCTGACACTCTACTATAAATGCTGGATCCATGCAAGGATCCATTCTACACAACACTATTTTTTACTTCACATCAACGACGTGTTGAAAGCAACTTCATTTTCCCGTACACAGCTTTGCCGATGATAGTACCCTCCATCCCCTTTCCAGGGCCCCTATATCAGCCCGTGAAACCAGAAATGAACGAGGAAGAAATGTTAACAATATAAATATGGACTTAGCAACAATCTCGAATGGGGATCCAATAACTTGGTAGAATTCAATGCAAACAAAACACAAGCATGTCTTTTCTCTAGAAAAGCCGATCTCACTGTGCCTAACATAACTTTTGTCAGGGTAACCATGCCACTGAAGTCATCCATATCGATGCTTAGTACTATCAGCAATAACCTTTCCTGGGGAAAATCACGTGAGGTCCATTGCCAAAAGTGCATCCCAAAACTTGGTTTTGTTTCGTGCCAAGAGCTATTTCACCTCCAGTCAGCTGCTTATGATCTATAAGGCACAGATTCGACCTGTCCTGGAATACTGTTCCCATATTTGGAGTGCGGCACCTAAACATATCCTGAAGCTATTGGGTTCTGTCCAAAAGGGCAATTCGTCTCGTCGGTGATGCCTCGCTACAAACTCGCCTCACCCTTTTCTGGAACACCGTAGAAAAGTTGGCGATTTGTCTCTATTTTATAGATATTTTCATGGGCGATGCTCTTCTGAAATATCAACAATCGTTCCTCCTTTGGCAGTCTCTTCGAGATCAACCCGTCAAGTTCAGTCTTCACACCCCTCCGTGGTCACTTTGGAGACCTGCAGAACATCACTTTCCAAAGACTCATTCATCCAACGAACTGCGAGGCTTTGGAACTCATTGCCTAGGGAGGTGTTCCCCGAGGCATACAACCTCCAGAAATTTAAGAAGAACCCCAACTCCTACCTTCTTTCCCTTTGTTCCCACGATGTTCTCTGAACATTACAGGATATCCCTTTTCCCGGGAACCAGAACATATAAAAAAAAAAAAAAAAACCTGGGAATCCCATCTCTTCGAACTGCTAGATATATGTTCCTTGATACCATTGTTTAAGGTAGTGTCCCAGATAAGAGATATCACCGATTTCTCGCTTCTATGGTCGTATTTCTGTATCCTTCAACGTCAACTAATTTTCCAAGAAGGGCTTCGAGAACTAGAAAAGGTTGAAAAACGAGCAGAAACGGGTTTACCAGTTTGAGGTTAGACGAGAATACCGTCAAATGAAAAGAATGACATTAGTTGTCGGTCCTACTGACAAAAGCAATGCTCAGCATTCAAGCAACAATCCTTCTCCATTGAAATGATTGAAAATATTTCAAACTTAAAATACAAGACGCATATGTGGCCATTTTGTGTGCTCATATGAGAATTTTACGAGCAAAACTATTGTCAATTAATCAACTTGCAAAATATGCCAAAGGTATTGGTTGAAATGTGAATTAATTCATAAAGGTGAACATACAGGGTGTCCCACACACGATGGCCTATTAGACGTTTCTGGAGAACGGGACACAGGATAATTTTGATAATCTGGTTCCTTGGGTAATTAGTTCTGCTCTATCCATCTAAAATATTGTCATTGCTGTGGCGATGCCGCTTATATTGAAAAGTAGCTACAACTTTGATTTTTTGAATGAGATACCCTGTATATAATTGCATTTTTTGCTTTGCCATCGCTTCACAATAATTTCTGTGTGATACTTCCCCATACCTATCCCAAGCGGTTTTCGATAAATTCATTGATTTACTAATTTTTTGTGCAAAACATAGCTTTGATTGAATGTTCATTACTGCGGTATTTGTAATCGAACGAAGCTGAAATTTTGGTTCTAGTTTACCAATGTTCTGTGCATTAGTTTTGTTGAAGGGAATTCGTTCTCCATTATGCAGGGTCGTTCAAAATTTGTGATTTTTCCGATAGATACAGAAATGGTGGAATGCATTATTTCCAAATAGAAGACCCTGTATATTATCAAATATCCTGAAGGATAATTTAAGTTCCTTCCAAATGATGTATCAAATTCATTTACCCAAATAGTCTGTTTTCCGAAATAAAAGCAAATTTCTATAAAAATTCAAAATATCTGCATTTGAATATGTATTATTATCCATTCTGACTGAAACACCATGGAAATCACTGCTTGTTAAACTGAAAGATTGTCTTGCTCTTTTCTGGTCACGGCACAGTACTACCATTTCCATTTTCCTGTATAACAAATCGAAATAGGTAACATTACCCAATTGAAATGATCTGATTGAGAATTCAAATCAATCTGTAATCATTCGCTTGAATATGTTCATACTTCTGGAGATACAGCTGTAACTTGTTTGTTTCTAACTCTCAGATGATGAAATTAACTTTTAGCAAAGTTAATTTTTTCC
>JAFIRS010009232.1:0-11116 GCA_018342105.1 Gonioctena quinquepunctata | reverse complement strand
TCAACTACCAGTACGGTTTCAGAAAAAAATCATTCAATTAAACAAGCCAAATGAGATATTGCGGTAATTTCAGGATCAGAAGAAATATGTTACCGCATTCTTAGACCTAGCCATGACATTTGATACTGTTAATCATGATATACTTATTCAGAAATTAGGCAATCAATATATTCGGTAATAGTTCAATACAATCCGAAACGGAAAATGTTTTACTGCTGGTCTGGAGTAGCGTCGGGATGAAATAAACTTCGGGATGTTTTCATTCAAAAATAAAATAACCTATGGAAAACTTTTAGAAGACAAGCTTCCATTCAAGCCGTATACTAGAAAGTATAAAATAAGTGTAAGTCGTCGCCGACAACGATTTTTCGTTGAATTATTTGGTTTTGAAAGTTTGTCGCGCGAAGTGTTCATAAAAGTAGGTACCAATAAATTTGATTGGGCACTGATTGGTTGGTAAGTGAGAGTCAACATATTTAATATTCATCAAGTATCCAGAAAAGTAGGTACCAATTAATTCCATTGGACAATGATTGGTTGGCAAGTGAAACTTGTCGAAGTCTTGATTTTATTACAATTCGCGTGACAAACTTTTTGAAACAGAGAAATTATCGAATCATTGTCAGCGATGACCTTAATTTATTTTATATATTTTAGTAAACGCCTCAAATAAAAGTTTGTCTTTAACATTTTTTTTATTGGTTATTTTATTTTTTGCTTTTTAGTTAGTTCGCCTCAATCTGTTCATCGTTATTACGAGGTCGCTTTCCTGTAAGTTTTGAGCTGAGAGAAATCTTCATCTCTGGCCCCAAAAACTCCCACATACCAATTTCGAATAGAATCTGACCATAATCACACCGCCATCCTGAAGTCGCCATCTTGAGTTTATAGATTTTGACAAAAACTCATAATCTTCGAACCTGAAAACCCCCACATACCAATTTTGAATAAAATATGACCATAATCAGAAAACTCGTCCTCCATCTTGGGGTCGCCATCTTGGATTTATGAATTTTGACCAAAAATTCAAAATCTCCAACCGCGAAAACTGACGCATACAACTTTTGAATCGAATCAGATCATAATCACAAAATTTGTTCTCCATTTTGGGGACGCCATCCTAAACTTATGAATTTCGACAAAAAATCCATAATATCCGGCATCGAAAACCCCCGCATTACAATTTCGAATCGAATTGGACCTTAATCACAAAACTCGTCCTCCATCATAGGGCCGCCATTTTGAATTCATGAATTTTGACAAAAATTTCATAATCTCCGACTTTGAAAACCCCCACATACCAATTTTGGATCGAATCCGACCATGATCACAAAACTCGTCCGCCATCTTAAATTTATAAATTTTGACAAAAAATTCATAATTTCCGACCCCAAAAACTCCCACATACCAATTTTGAATGAAATCTGATCATAGTAACAAATTTCGTCGTCCATTTTGAAGCCGCCATTTTTTTCGTCTCACAAAAATTCCATAATGCATTGTCACCGGAATTATAAACACTCCCCAAATTTCAAACCAATCGGACAAATAAAACTCGGTCATAATTCACTTGCAAAATTTGACCCAAACTAACAAACTAACGAACGAACTAACAATAACAAGTGAAACTTAATAAAAGCTTGTAAAAACGGGCAGGGTAATGGGGATGAAAAGGTGTGACGATTTCAAATGACTGCAATGTCAATATTACATATATTGTTGACATCAAAACTACAATTCCTATTCATATAGTGATTCACTACCAGTTTATGGAACAATTTGATCTTACTTACACTCTCTCTATTCGAATTGTGCATCTATATTTTTGAAAACAGATATTAATATGGCAGAAAATCAGAAAAACATAAGAATTCGACACTCAAAAATAATGTTGGGAACTCTCTAATAATAGCTTCTTGTATATTTAAAGCACAAAGTGATGGATTGCCGGTCGACAGAGAGAAGGATCTCCGGCGTTAAAATCGCATTTATTGCGAAAACGTTTTTTTTTTCTTCATGTTCACATCAGCACCATACGAATAGTTTGCTAGCGGTGCGATAAACAGTCTCACGTACTAGGTTTTCTTGAAAATGTCTTCTGATGAAGAAGAAATGTTGCTACTTTTGGCTTTAGCTGAGGATGAAAGACGAATGAGATAAGTATTATTCATCAAGTAATCTAACTTGTGTCCTTATTCAGTTTTTCCTTCAAGGAAAAGAAAATTGGACTCATGATATTAATACAAAAATATGGAGAATATCATAGTTCGATGTCAGACCTACGCTGAGATCCCAAACAACATATGACAACTAACTGTTTTAAAAAAAAATTAAGCGTGATCAAACTTGATTTGGGAAAACAAGATACGAATTATCGAGAGGTTATTTCCTGCGAAAAACGACTGGCGATAGCATTACAGTAAGCATTGGGAAGGGCTTACTGAAATAAAATCAAGTACTACTTCATTTATCTATGCATTTTTTCATTTTTCAATCCAGTAACAAATCAAATATGTATCTAAGTACCTATTTATTATTGATTTTCACATATGATATTAAGACATTTTTATAATTCTCATGATCTTAATCATACAAAAGTGTATATTGTTTTACATATTCAATTAGTTTATCTGTCAAAGACATTTCTACATTTTATCAATGCAAATGCAAACACAACAACATAAAACAATCTGGCGATTCACGGTAAGAACCGCTCACGCAGCGTTGTCCAAATAAAACGCTGTCAGAGCGATATAACGCGAGGTGGCCGTCGCGCCGATGTGATCATCGTCATATATCGCAGTGAAACTCAGTAACACTGCGGTATTGCTGCCGCTACCGCTACCGCCATATCGCGCTGATTTGGAGGATCCTTTACCGCGCGACGCGAAACGGAGAGCGGTAATCTTTCGAGAACGTAATCGCACTTTGTTCTCGAATTACAGACAATTTTTTTCGACAAACGCAGATCTCAAATACAGGAAAAACACTTGATATTTTATTAAACATACATTATTACCTGAAAATAAGAGATAGGATGATGATCAATGAAATTATTATTATTATGATTATTATTCATTTCATTTATTATTTACTAGATTGAAATTGAATGTATAATTTTGACAATTTTTAATAGACATTCCTGATGAAATAGAAATTCACAATCACCATTTTTCACGAATATTTATTTATTTTCAACAGAACCGTAATAATGCCAGCGTTTTTTCGCTCTAAAGCGGCAATGCTGTCAATTAATGACATTTCTTGGAAAACGTCAACTTTGCGATGAGATTTCAACGCGCCAACGGGTACTTTGTTATGCGGTTGTTGCAAAATTAAGTTCCGCATTCTTGATTGATGTCTCTTATATTTTGTTATTATGACCTCAATCAATTTTTTATGAATTGATTTTTAATGTATATAATATGTCTATATGTATATATATATAATATATATATATATATATATATATATATATATATATATATATATATATATATATTTATATATATATATATTTTTTTCCTGGGGAGGTTCTTGGAATTGTTGATTCGAAAATTAAACATTATATCGTATTTAAATAAACGTTGCGACTCAGGCCTGAGGCTTCTTCAGTATTTATTCATTTGTATTATATAATGGTAACGGTTTGTGTAGAACACCAGTGCGAGGCAACGATTCGAGGGTGTTATATTTGGTGATCTACATTCATAATATAACGCCATTCCTGAAAAGAAAAAAGACAATTTAAACATATTTATATGGGAAAGTCACAATATAACATGGCTGTCTGTTGTGTGAACGGCATGGCGCTTATAGGTACAATGTTTTTTTTCAATATATATATATATATATACATATAATATATATATATATATATATATATATATAATATATATAATATATATAATATATATATTATATATATATATATATATATATATTATGGTTTTTTTTTATTTATTTATTATTTATATTTGTTTCATTTTTCCTATCTTTTTCATAATTTTGAAAATGAATACCTATTATAACAAAAATGAAACTCCGGCTATGTTATGTCTAACTCTTTTTGAACACTATCTTTACCAGCTCAGTCGGTACGCCTATGAAAAATGAGTCATCTCTGTCATCAGCAGCAGGGTTCAATAGTGCCAACTTGGCGCAATGCTTGATGTCAAATACGCTGTGAAGTGGGTAATATATATGGTAAGGTGTCCGGAAGATAACCAAAGGTTGCAGAAAATCGTCAAATTTTTTTTTTATTTAAATAAATCCTTAAAAACTAACCTTCTCTGGGTAAAATACCTCATGGAACTGAAAATAATAATATGAAATGGTGAAATTTGTTACTTGCGATGAATACTTGTCAAATGAATGTTTGAAATTTATAAAAAGTCCGTTTGCATCGAAAATTATTTAATGTGCAACCGAAAAGAAGGAGACAAGTGATCAAATAAACAATTTCTAGACCTGATCGTTGCACTGTAGTCAGTTCTGCGAATTAAAAACCTTGTTATTCTTCTTGTGTGGTGTTCCGCTGTCTCTTGGAAGTATTCGTGCTACTGGAAAATACAGCGTCTTGCATCAAACCAACTTTTGTACCTGAGAATGGCATTGACAGTATTTCTTGTTCTGTTACTGAGGTGAGTGGAATTTTCTTATGTGTTCATTCTCCCATTGATGTCTGAATTAATTATCACGTTTTCGGAGGATTTTAGTTGTTTTTCTTTTTGTAATTGACTATAAATTTTCTTCCAGAATTTCATACGTGGTTTCGTTTTTTCTCAAATTTTCATCTCCTCAAAGCTTGTTACAGTTCCTCTTGGCAACCCGCACATTTTGTTTATTTACACAAATTTCAAAATAGCTTGCCACTTCCTAAACGATAATTAGTTATTCTTACTTATTCTAATGATTTTATTTACAATGTACTATTCTAGACCTATTCTAGACCTCATATTACATCTACAAATTTAAAATTCATATTTGACATTTTTTGTGTTATAATTTTTATATTCCATTGTTTGCCTCGCATAGTTTTTGACAAACAGGTTGTTCTAACTTGTGAACCATTTGATCTACTTGAAATGCAAAGTTCTTCATGAATTTCAATTTATATATTATTTTCATTGTATATTTAACATCATTGTATTGTTGGTCACATACTCACGACAACAGAGATACTCCAGGACTGACATTTTGATACAAATGCGTTGACTAGAGCATCTTATAAGATTCTAGAATAGTGAAAAGTGTAGAAAAATTGCGAAACAAACATAGCATCAACTTAAATACCTAATAATAATGAAGAATTATTATTTTGATTATTTTATAAACATTACCTAACATTACAAATTCCCTGAATTCACATTCAACATTTTAATACCTGCTAGTGAAATTTTAATATCTATTTATTATTTACAATTATTACTCTAACTTCTTTTTTTGTGTCAGAACCTACCTGACTTTGGAATTATTTTCAATACGAAAGAGAAAATTTGTCGAAACAACATCATTCATGACATTTGATATTTATTTACTTTTCATTTTATATTTTATATTGATATATGTTTCCAATATTGAAAACTCCTCTCAACATTTTATAGTGAGGATCTATTAGCCTATAACTATTTCTAGCATCTTCATTTTCTACCTCACATGGCAATTGTAATTCGGCACATATACCTCGTCTACTGTTAGATACCCTTAGAGCTTTTACTATAACTAAATCTACCTTCTTGAATTTGGTTCGCTTTGTAGCTCTTTTGATTTCTTTTTTATGTATTTATTGGCATTTCTCTGAATTCTCATATTGACTTTTTCCATAACCTCTTCCAAAATTATTCCATTCATTTCATTCAGGCATTCTTCCAGTCATAATATACCTCGGACATTCTTCAGTAACTGTACTTGGAACATTATTAAAATATTCTTCTATCATTTCCAACTTTAAATCCCATATTTTGTTATTCCCTTGAGATGTTAATCTTAAGTATTTTATCACCTCTTGTATGTATCTCTCTGTAGGGTTTGATGAAGGATGTCTGATACTCGTGAAGTTCAATTGTATACCAATATCCTGAGTAAACTTTCTCATTTTATCATTGGTAAAATATGTAGCACTGTCGAGAATTATTTGTTCTGGTTTTCCTATTTCCACTATGAATTTTGTTATTGAACTTTTAACAGTTTTAAAATTAGTTTTCTTCGTAGGATATAACTTAATGAATTTTTGAAAATGGTCCACAATTACTCAAATATGTTTATTATTGTTATGACTTTGTATCAAATTGCTAACAAAATCTATTGAAATAATTTGTGATGGTTTGCTTGTGATGATACTTTTTGGTTCATTTTTATTAATTTTATTTTTATGTTTTCCCAATTGGCATAATTGACATTTGGTTATCATATTTTTAGTAGATCCCAAATTTCGTAAACCTATATAATTTTCCCTGAATATATTTAATCACCTCTTCTGATAATTGTTTTGTTATTACATATATTTCTTCACCATTAATCATTTTAATCACTATACCATTTATTTGTACTGTTCCTCTTCTTTATTTTTCTGTTAATATGTTTTGGTCTTCTATTATTTTGCTGTTCGAAATAACCCTATATTACTTTTGAAAACATTTACCCCTATTTTGATTCGTCTAGGAATGTGAGGTTTTTCCATCTCCATTCTTGTTAATGTATCAGTTACTATATTTTGTTTCCCTGGTATATGTCTAATTACAAATTTGTACTCTTGAAGTAATAACGCCCATCTATGCACTCTGTTAGTATGGACATTAGTGCTTCATAGTCTGTTTCTATATAAAATTTGCCTCCCAATAAATAAAATTTTAATTTAGTAATGCAAAAAATTATACTAGCCAACTCTAATTCAGTGACACTGTATTTACGTTCATGTTTTTCAGTAATCCGTGATACAAAAGATATAGGAACTTCTTTTCCTTGTATTTGAACTAACACTCCTGCAAATCTTTGCATAGATGCATCAGTTCTTAGAATGGAAGGTACATTGTAATCAGGATGATTTTTTTTTTAATTTTGTATGAAAATGTCTTTCGATTCTAATAATACCTTTTCGTGTTCAGTACCCCATTTCCATTTAACATTATTTTTCAAAAGCTCTAATAAAGGTAACTCTTTGTTAATTAGGTCTGGAATTAGTTTTTTAAAATAATTCAATATTCCCAAAAATCCTCTTTGGGTTTCAAAATTGTATGGCCTAATATATTCCCTGATAGTTCTTATTCTTTCAGGATCCATCTCTACAGCTTTTTCATTTATTCTATATCCCAAATAGCTAATTTCCTTTTGAAAAAACCCACATTTATTTATATTTATTTTGAGACCTGCTTCATCTTGTATGTGAAATATTATTCTCGAATGTTCTTTATGTACTGTTTCGTTCTCTGAGTAGATCAAATTGTCATCAATAGAATGCAATGCAAAATTTTCATACTTATCAAGTATTTCATGTAATACTCTTTCCAATGCTGGACAGGCAGATTGTAAATCATATGGAACAACACAAAACCTATAAACTACTCCTTCTATGCTAAATCCTGTGTAGTTTCTAGAGTTTTGATGCAATGGTATCAACCAAAAACTATGTTTCAAATCAATTTTGGAAGAAATCTGAGCATTTGTGATTTTAACAAAAATTGTTTCTATATTTAATGGAGATTCATATTGTGGTATAATTTTATTTAATTTTCTGGCATCTAAACATAATCTAAGTTCACCATTCTTCTTTACAACTACAACTACTGGATTTATATAATTACTAGTACTGCTTTAAATTATTCCTTTTTTCATTTTTCCAACTATTTTTTACTTGTTCTCTATATTTATATGGAATTGGATAATTTTTAGATCTGAACTTTTCTGTTTCTTTTACTTCTATTTTGTGTACATACTCTTTCGCTATTCTTGATTCATACATTATTAACTTCTCATATTTATTTAATAATTCATTAATATACCCTTCATTTTCTTCATAACATTTATATTTCTTATCATTTATATCGTTATTATTATCATTATTATCACTCTCATTTCTCACATTCATTCTCTCATTCACAAAATATTTTCATCTCTATATATTTCAAGTTTTTCTTCGAAAAATTCAAACCATTTACTATCCATTTCTATACCTTTTTTATCACAGTCTATTTTAGCTTTATCTTCCTCCAATTAATCAGTACCAATAATGACATCAAACTCCATATCTTCAACTACCAGCAATTGTAAATCGATATTTCAATTATCTATCTCCAGAATTGAATTTATATATTGATTTGTTTCTGCTATTTTTTTCCCATTAATACCTATTAAATTTGTTTTAGGCATTTTTACCATTGTATTTTTGATGTCTCTGAACCAGTATCTATTGAAAAAATTTTACTTTTTTATTCCCTATACTACCACTTAATATTATAAGCCCTATACTTCGTTCATTTCCTATATTTTCATTTACCATTATACATTCTATGGGATGTTCATAATTTGCATTGTGCAGCCTAATATATGGCTTATTTACTGAAAATTTTGTTCTGTTGCACTTGTGGTAGGTATACTTATCTGATTGTTTTCCCCAGATCTATTAATATGTCCCTCTCTTCCAGACGAATTCTCAGCACTTTGGCTCTTTCTGTGAAGATATACACGTTTTGTTTGGTCATTATTTTACTCAGTGTTTATAAATAGATTTTGTTGTGGTTGACTGTTGTAAAACATTATTTGCCCTTGATATTATTGTGGATCGTTATTATTTTGCAAACTATTCCTATTATAATTATTGAAATCATTTTTTTTATTTATTTCCTATTTAATTCCTTTTTTTAATTCAATTATTCTTGTTATTATACCTATTATATCTGTAATTATTATCATTCATTATATTTCCACCATTATTTTGGTTGTTTATATTCCTATTATTTTGCTGGTTATTATTTTGATATCTATAATTACTCTGTATGTTCCTCTGTTGGTTATTGTATTCCCAACTTCTGTATGACAATTTCCTCTCTAATCTCAGTTAATATTGACTTAATCCATCCATAATTTTTATTTCGTGCATATTTATAATTTCAAATATTTTCTTCTTGAAATGTCTACTAATATTTCCTACTATCTCTCCTTCTCTCATAATGGGATTGAGGTATTGAGACATTGCAAAGAGTTGTATAGCATAATTATTATAATACATATTTCTCTTTTCATCGAATTTACCAAATTGTAGTTTATCCCTGATAATAAGTTGTGCATTTTTCTCCCAACATTGTTTGGAAATTATTTATATTTTCTCTTGGCTGTTAAACCATACACGAGGTTGATTGAGCAAATATTTCCTAATGATCTCTTTCAATTCTTCTATGGAATTTATATGTCTGGTTTTGTTTTCTATAATTTTCTAAAACGTTATGGGGTGTAACTTTTTTATATAGACATCGAATTTGTTGTTAATTTGCACCCCTTGACATATATTAATTATCTTATTTTCTATGTTAGTGTCTATTCTTTTTTTGTTCTATAGATTTATCTTCTCTTCTGAAATTTTAATTTTTAACTGATTTTGTTTTTTATTTTCATTCGAATTACTTCTTCCTTTTTCATTGAATATTCCATTTTCTAGTGTAATACATTTTATATTTGTATCTTTTTTTTTTTTTTTCCTTTTTAACTTTTTCTTTTACTACTAATATCTACTGGGATATTTTTATTTTTTGTGATTTTGTTCTACTTGATTGTTAATAGTGGATATTTCTTGAGTGATATATACATAAAATTATCCATTATTTTGCTCTATTCTTGTCTCTAATTGTTTATGCATTTCTAAAAATTCCTTTTTACTTTCTTCTAATCTCAACTGCACTTTACTTCCATTCTTCCCACATTTTCTCTCAATTTTTCCCCCATACTAGCTGTGTTTTTTTCAACTCTTTTATTTCATTTTTTGAACTCTCTTTTATTTCATTCTTCATATTTCCCATTTTTTCTTCCATCCTTTCTTTCATTCCATCATTCATTCTTTCTATTTTCTCTTCCATTCTTACTGAATTTTTTTCCTCAAGCCATTATTCTATTAACTGCTCTCCATTTCTTTCTTTCACTTTTTATTTCACTCCATCGCTCATTACTACTCTCTCTTTCTTCCTGATCACCCCTTTCTCTACCTTCTTCACCTTTTTCACTCCTTTTTAACCATCTCTCAAATCATTTTCTTCATACTTATACAAATATGTCAATGCATAAATTCTAAAATGTCAACTTCATATATTCCCTGTATAATTCTATTTCATTTCAAACAAATGCTATTCTTGTCAATTTCTATAAAATTTACATTTGCTTCTGATTCTTAGTCTGGCAATTTAGCTCCGCTTTAATCAATTGTTATGATTATTTTGCTATATCGCTCACAGATATATTTGCCTTATTCACCTCATTTGCTACGCTTTATTGTTATTGCTCCGCGTTGCGGCGCCAATTGTAATGATATGGTGCTTTTTTATTATTTATTCGTGATTTATAATTTGTTTCATTGATTTCCCTATATATTAAATGATTTTGAAAATTAATACCTATCATAACAAAAAGTAATCTCCGGCTATGTTGTCTTACTTTTTTTCAACACTCTCTTTACCTTATCCCAGCTCAGTCGGTACGCCTATGGAGAATGAGTCATCTCTGTCATCAGCAGCAGGGTTCAATAGTGCCAACTTGGCGCAACGCTTGATGTCAAATACGCTATGTAGTGGGAAAAATATATGGTTAGGTGCTCAAAAGATCAACACAGGTTGCAGAAAATCGTCAAATATTTGTTTTTTATTTGAATAAATCCTTTAAAACTGACTCAAGTGATCAAATGAACAATATGAGTTTCTAGACCTGATCATTGCACTTCAGTCAGTTCTGCGTATTGAATACCTTGTTATTTTTCTTGTGTGGTGTTCTGCTACCTCTTGGAAGTATTCGTGCTACTGGAAAATACAGCTTCCTTGCATCAAACCAACTTTTGTACCTGAGAATGATATTGACAGGATTTCCTGTTCTGTTTCTGAGGTGAGTGGAATTTTCTTATGTGTTATTCTCCCATTGA
>JAFIRS010009231.1:0-11117 GCA_018342105.1 Gonioctena quinquepunctata | reverse complement strand
ATCAATACTCCAGTTCACTCTTAGCTCTCTCCAGGACAAACGCCCTCCTCGCTTGGAGAGTACAAGGATTCATGAAGGTCATGACTACACAGAATATGTATGCCTACACCACAACTTTAGTCAAGGTCAAACAAACATCGAGATCAAATCTTAAGGTTGCCGAAACAATCCCAACATCAAAACTCAAGGTCAAATCTCAAAGTCAAAACTTAATGTTATGAATCTCAAGGTCAAACTCAAGGTCAAAACTGAAGTCGAATCTCAAAGTCGACGAAACCCCATGTCAAAACTCAATGACAAATCTCAAAGTCAAATCTCAAGGTCAAACACACACACATTGCACACCTGCAACCATTCAAGGTCACACGTGACGTCATAGTGGTGGGGGGAGAGCCAGAACCGGCTTAAATCTCCTACTATCACACAACTCAAGTTTTGAGTGTTTGCCTCCTTCGAGGCCCTCGTCTATGTCCGACACTACTTGCAGAAGAGCTTTCGATGTAGACATCCTTTTTCTGAAATCAAATTGACCTGGGCAAAACGGAGAGTTTCCATGAAGTTGTAGAGATGTTTTTTGATGATGATTTCAATTATCTCACCTATTATTGGAATAATAGATATTGGACGAAAGTTAGTGACATCGTCAGAGCTTCCTTTTTTCAATGCAGGTATCACAACGGAAAATTTCAGAGCATTTGGAAAAGTTCCTGTACAAAAACAGTGATTTAATAATTTTGCTATTTATGTTGAAAAGGGAAACAATCTCAATTGAATATTGATAGAAAGATTTTTCTGTGAATTGAAAAATCCACGATTGAAATGAAGTTATTTTTTGTGAATGTCTAACAGAAAACAACTACTTCCCCGGCAAAAGCCACGCTGGACATTGAACTACATCTGCTATTTAATTCATAAGTGTCAGTAAATTTAATTTTTTTAGACCATGTATAACATCATATCCATCATCTGGAGAATCAGGATTCAGCATGAACGAGTAAACCAGAGTTTTTAATGTTTTCAAGTATATGGTAGGTTCATGTGGTATGTTAGGTAGTGAGCTTACAATCTTATCAGCAATTGTAGCAAAATAGTAATTTAATTGTTCCACCGTGATACTTGTTACTAGTGGCTTTTTCTGTTTCTTATTACTTTCTGGTTTATCAGGTTCCAACTGTCCCTCATAACGTTGTGAGATTTTAATAAATAGTTGTTATAAGCTTCCGTATTGCAATTTCTCAACTGAACTTCATAGTCAATACTCAGTCTATTGTAGGCATTCAAGGAATAAACATATTTATCAATATCATGCATGGTTTTTATGGCATTTGAGGTTTTCTGCATTTTTCTCAGTTCATCGTTCATCCAATGGACTGGTTGTTTATTAGCCACATTGTTGCATTTTTTTAAATGGAAGGTACTGACTACTTGATTTCAGTATACCTAGAAATACGTGCATTTTAACATCAGGAGTTGAATAATCAATTCCAAAGGAACTTCAGTCAAGAGCTGTCAGTTGGGATCGTAATTTCAGTATACCTTGACTATGAATAGGACTGGTCCAACGGAAATCATCGATTTTTGATGGCATGTTATTCATTCTAAGTTTCAAGTTACAGAATTTCCGTGGTAACATTTTTTGTAGTGAAGGAATTTCTATTGTTTTGCAGGAAGTCACCCAAGGAATCCCCTTGTGATAGTGTGTTGGAACTAGAAATCACTTTTTGTGGCACCGTACTTTTTTATCGCAAAAAGTGTTTACAGAGTTTTTGTCACAATTTAACACCTGCTTCATGGGTACATTTTTTACTGAACTTATTGTTGGCGAGATGCAGTTCATCTGATTCAGTAAATCAATTTGCCTTTTTAGTATGCAAATTTTATCCTGGAGCTCATTGATGATGGCATATTTTTGCTTGATTATGTGAATAAAAAATTTAGGTTCTAACTTATCAGATAACTCAACAGCATCAGAGAATGCGGCGTCAGGACTGGCACATTGTTCTCATTTAAAATTAGGATCAAACACATTTTCATCAATGGATGAACATGAGAAATGGAGTTTGACAAAACACATACTACATTTCAAGCCTTTGACGCATTTACGACTACATTTGGGGCACTTTGTATGAACTCAAGACCATAACTCACGATTCGAACGACGGAAATGCGTAATTTTCAGTTTGTTTTATTCGTTATGGTCCTGGAAAAGTTTTCAGGAAAAAAATGGGACAATTACAAAGGAAAGTCGGAAAATTCGGACAAACTTCAGAACTCATAATTTTTATATGCACTCTCGATCATAAGTACTGTTAGGAACGACAAATATGTTGTTTATTTTGTTTGATTATATTTTTGAAAGTAAGTGTTTCCTCCTTTTATGCTATCCGTTTTACTTTAACTAGTTGGAGCTGCAGCGCATCAACTTTTATACCGTTCATCCTATCGCCATCAAAATCACAGATATTTGAGAACGGAGAATATTTTCGCGCTATCCATAACGGGATAATCGAAAACGGGATAGCAGGATGATGGGAAACGGAATAGCGATGTAAAGGGATTGCGGGATAACGGGATAGCGGGATAATGAGATAACGGGGTAGTGGAAGAACTGGATAAAGGGATAACGGAAAGCGGGCAGATTCACAGGCATAAACTCAAAGGAAAAACAAAGGAAAAAAGAACCTAGGCGGACGGAAAAAAATTGGAAAATAAAGGAATTTAGACAGGACAAAGTCTGTCGGGTTAGCTAGTTTGACGGATAATTATCAAATATCTTAAAAAAATCATAATAAATGTTTTTTTTTACTGAAAAAGAGATAGTTGAAACAATCATTTCGAAAATATTAAACTTCATTTAAAGGACAACAATTGACTTATATTATTATTATTACCGAATGATTTTGGCGGAAAATCTGTTAGTTATTTATTTCCATCAAGGTTTGTTTGCAACTTGAACATAATGGAGTTGAATGCTCCAAACAGAACCTTGTTTATCAGTTTTTTTCCATCCACGCTTGGAACATCGACCTCGTGGAATATTGACTTCCACAGCAGTTGATTGTACGCCTGTTATTTCTTGGACACAAAGCTCCAATACTCGTAGGAAACCTGTCAAACAAGCTTCTCAGGCAACACAAAGAGGTCCCAAAGATATATCGGCAAACTCTTCTCAGGAAATTGTGACGCCTTTTGTAACTTCTCTGAGAGGTTGTTGAGAGCTCTATATCTCCGTCAAATGTCCGCCACCGGGATATTCTCAGCGAGGTCTTAGCGATATCCCACGTGGAAATTCCCGAACAATACACTTTGGCGAGATCTCTACGAAATCTTGTGGCGAGTACTTTGGGAAATTTTCCTCTACATCTCATGTCGAGGTGTCTGTGCAGTGTTATGTATACTATTTTTGGTTCCTTTTTAAAACGTAAAAATAAGCGTTAGCCCCATCCAGCAACTTTCTCCTCTCTCTCTCTCTCTTCTTCTATCATATACGAGATAGTTGAAACAATCATTTCGAAAATATAAAACTTCATTTGAAGGACAACAATTGACTTATATTATTATTATTACCGAATGATTTTGGCGGAAAACCTAGTAGTTATTCTATTTCCATCAAGGTTCGTTTGCATCTTGAACATAATGGAGTTGAATGCTCCAAACAAAACCTTGTCTTTCAGTTTTTTTCCATCCACGCTTGGAACATCGACCTCGTGGAATATTGACTTCCACAGCAGTTGATTGTACGCCTGTTATTTCTTGGACACAAAGCTCCAATACTCGTAGGAGACCTGTCAAACAAGCTTTCCGGGCAACACAAAGAGGTCCTGAAGATATATCGGCAAACTCATTTCAGGAAATTGTGACGCCTTTTGTTACTTCTCTGAGAGGTTGTTGAGAGCTCTACAGTGCTTCTCAAAGGTCCCCTCCCCCCTCTTATTTCTGGAACGATTTTACATAAACAAGTGAAATTTGGAAACTAAATATCAAAGGTTGTAAACTTCCCTACTAGTGATGATAGATGACGAAATCGTCAAAGATGACGTTACAAGGCCATTGTGACCAATAATTCTAAATGGAACCCTACGGCAAGCGACAACTCTTTTAAAGAGAAGAAATAAACAGGCGGTGTTATTTGTATACCATCTTTTTTATTACACAAAATACAAAGACTGTGATCTAATTAAGTACATATACATAAACGTCCCTAAAATCAATTTAGGAGTTTTAAATTATGATGTATTCAAAACAGATCCAGGCAGTATATCACCAATAAACAGAATGTTATTGATATGCAATCAATCTCTCAAGCAAGCACACATAGATTTATTCGACACAAACCTGAAAGAACTACAAAAAATCTGACTATGTTTGCTTTATTTAGCTTAGTATAGTTGTTTGTTATTTTTGTTTTGCTACATTTGTTATTTTTTTCTTTAGATGTACATATATATATATATATATATATATATATATATATATTACTTCTTCCCCACTACCATTACTTGTTATTACCAATAGGTGTTTGTAATGAGAACAATAAATAAATAAATAAATAAATAAATAAATAAAAAGGTATCGAAAAAACCTATTCAATTATACTAATTTTGTTTGTGTTCATGGCAGTTCTGGCAACTCGCTTTCAAAAAACGCAAAGCTGTGATGAATTAAATCAGTTAATACTAAAATCCTAAATTCAATCTCCGCCTCTGGATAGTTGTCAAATGAGATGACGTTTTTGTTAGTCTCCCTAATTCGACGTTTTTGTAATTGTCCAAGTTTTTGTACATTTCAATAATTTGTTAAACTGTTATGAGCCGAACGTTTAAGTGCTTCAAGAAGCGAAATGGTACGTGCTTTATGTGACGAAGTAGCAGCGATCCTAATTCTTGGTGAAACTGGACAAAATATTCATGTAGCAGAACGCATTTTTAATGAGAGGTTTCCCGATCGCCCCGTTTCGAGGACTTATTTAAGGGAGCTTTGGGTTAATGAAAAACGATCTGGAAATTCTGAAAAAAAATTTATTCTGGGAAGTATTTCTTCGTAAGTTTGGAACAGTACAGGGTGTTGAAAAAAAAACAAATTTCATCCATAAAATTAAAAATGGTTCATCAACTCTCAGACGACGACCCAGACCGATGACTAGAATTTTGTGAAAATATGGAAACTAAAATTAACCAACAGCCAGACTATGCCAAAACAATTTGTTTTAGTGACGAAAGTACTTTCTGTCTGAATGGAAATGTAAATACACAGAATGTGATATATTGGAGTGACGCAAATCCTCACCTGTTTCGTGAAACACATACCCAATTTCCCCAGAAGGTGGAAGTTTGGGCAGGTATCCTGGGAAACCACATCGTTGGGCCCCTTTTTTTAAATACTAATTTTACTGGTGAGGTTTATCTGGAGCTGTTGCAAAACGCAATAGAACCGTTAATCCTTGAAATTTTGGATGGTAATCCAGATGAATTCGGCAATTTGGAAATAACATTCCAACAGGATGGTGCTCCTCCACACTATAACGGTGCAGTAAGACGGTATTTGGATGAGGAGTATCGTGGTAGATGGATTGGACGACGAGGTTCAACGGAATGACCAGCTCGACCACCGGACCTCACACCTTTGGATTTTTTTCTGTCGGGGTACCTTGAATCGAAGGTTTACGCCACTGAACCTGACAATATTGACGTTTTAAAACAACGTATTGTTGCAGAATGTGAGGCTGTTTCCGCAGACACATTTGCAAAAGTACGAGAAGAGTTTGAAAATAGGATATTCCACTGTCAGGAAGTAAATGGAGCTCACTTCGAACAATTTCTCCAAGTAGATACTGATTCTTAAATCTGTAATTAATATCATAATGAATAGAATTTCAATTTTAATGTTTACTAATGAGCCATTGAAACTGCCATAAACACAAACAAAATTAGTATCATTGAATAGGTTTTTCCGATACCTTTTAAAAGAGGTGTCGCTTGCCGTAGGGTTCCATTTGAAATTATTGGTCACAATGGCCTTGTGACGTCATCTTTGACGATTCCGTCATCTATCATCACTAGCAGGGAAGTTTACAACCTTTAATATTCAGTTTCCAAATTTCACTTGTTTATGTATAATCGTTCCAAAAATAAGAGGGGGGAAGGGGACTTTTGAGGAGCACTGTATATCTCCGTCAAATGTCCGCCGCCGGGATATTCTCAGCGAGGTCTTAGCGATATCCCACGTGGAAATTCTCGAACAATACACTCCGGCGAGATCTCTGCGAAATCTTGTGGCGAGTACTTTGGGAAATTCTCATTTACATCTCATGTCGAGGTGTCTGTGCAGTGTTATGTATTCTATTTTTGGAACGGAGTTCCTTTGGGCGGCTTGCGGTGAAAAATTTAACGTAAGAAAAAAGCGTTATGCCCCATCCATGCAACTTTCTCTCTCTCTCTCTCTCTCTCTCTCTCTCCCTCTCTTTTTCTATTATATACGAGATGTGTGACTACTAAACTTGGTCCTGTCAGAATTACATGTCAACGCATTCAATTCCTATGTACGGAAATAGGAAATGCAAAATAGATGAAATAAGGAATTTTGAACTCACTACATACAGTGATTTGATATTTGAATTCAAATATACTTTTTTCAGCATGTTAGAAAGCCTCAGTTTTACAAATAAGGTAATGAATAATTTCATTCTGTCATTTTCTGTATATCGATAAAAGTCCTCGTAGAGCAGTGGTTTGCATGAGAGACTATCTCTCACGCGGTAGGCTCGGTTTCGATCCCATACCAAGAAACTTTTTTTATATATTTTCCAGATACAAACATATTTAATCTGAGGTGGAAAATGTATATATATATATATATATTTCAGATTTTTGGGTGAGTTCAAGAGCAGTGAATGGTCATTGTGAATGAATGAATCTGTAAAAAGAAGCATTTTGGAATACTAATCATTTGGACACGATTCCTTCGATTTTGGATCGAAAAGAATTGTTGTACCTTTCCCCGTTGAAAATTATAACATGAATTCTGGTAATTTTTTCTAGTTTTAAATGTGATTCGGGAAATTTTCTCATCAAATATCATTCGTGCTAGAGGATTTTATAGCATTTTATTTTTATTTTGCCCCAAGCATTTTGCCTCTAGGATTAAACTACTCAAGCTTCGCTTTCGTGGATTAATCAGATAATAGGACCGCAAATCGGATTGCCCGTAAATGATCAGAATATAAAACTATCAGAACGCACAAAGCTAAGAAATAACAACGTCAAAACATAACAGTATCAGAATCGGAAAATATCAGAAATGTATTTGATCAGAATTAACAACATCAGGAAGAACTCCATCAGAATGAAATTGCACCAGAATCGGAAATCATCAGAAACTTACAATGACAAAACATATCATCAGAATCTAACAATAGCAGAATATAACTTTGTCAGAAAGTACTTTTGTCAGAACCGGACATCATCAGAAACGAACATAGTCAGAACAGGACATCATCAGAAAAGCACATTATCAGAACCATACATTATCAGAAATGAACAGAGTCAGAACCGGACATTATCAGAAGCGCACATTATCAGAACCGTTCATTATCAGAATCGTATATTATCAGAACCGTTCATTATCAGAACCGTACATCATCAGAACCGCACAATATCAGAATCAGTAATCGTCCGAAAGCAGGGATTCAAACGACAAATATCAGTTACGCTTCTTTGTCATATATGGTGTTATCTCTTCGATAAATCAGAAATATTGTGGAAAAATCATTGTAAAACTACGTTTATGACAGGCCAAATCGAAGCGAATAAGAAATCATAAATTTTCTCAACTTTCTACATATAAAGTTCAACATATTTTTTTGTGTAACCCACCGTTGTCGTGATATGAAGCAGAGTACCTATTCTGATCATTTATATTTCGCGAACAAATACGTGTGAATATATAGTTTCAAAATTGGGGCGCAGCGCAGTTTCCTCAAAAACAGTTCAGGACTCCCTTGCTAGTTTTGAGAGAAACTGGAATTTTGAACAAATAAGGACTATTAGATAGACTTATCATTCAAGGGAATGTCTGGGTCGTTTGAAACGGGAGAGGTCGTCAATATCATAATCAGTCGCATATATTAGTATTCAATCATTCTAAAAACCTACTTATACAAATTTTGAATGATGTATATCCGTTGCTAAATTTTTTGCTAGGTTCCTTTTTTGCAACACTGTATCGTCTCGATTCTGAAACTAACTATATATTCACACGTATGTTTAGCACAAACTTTTACTGTTTACTATAACGCACCTTCCACAACGAAAATTATGTTTCTGACCGAAAAAAGTCGCTTTAAATGAACAAACCGACGCAATGATGCTATATGCAAAATATCATATGTGATTTGACAATGCATTCCCTGTACCACAGTTATGATGAATCATTTCTAATTTATTGAAGAAGTAACAGCATCTATGACGAAGTAGTGTAAATGATGTTTGTGTGTTTGTTTGAATTCCGAATGACAATGCGGATTGATTCTGCTATTGTCCATTTCTGATAATTTACTGTTCTGATAATGTGCGGTTCTGATAATGTATGGTTCTGATTATGTCCGGTTTTGACAATGTTCGTTTCTGATGATGTCCGGTTCTGATTGTATTAATTCTGATGAAGTTCAGTTCTGACAGAAGTTCGTTATGATAATGTCCGGTTCTGACAATGTTCGTTTCTGATGATGTCCGGTTCTGATTGTGATAATTCTGATGAAGTTCAGGTCTGATAAAAGTACGTTCTGTTAATGTCCGTTTCTGACAATGTTAGTTTCTGATGATGTCCAGTTCTGATACGAATCCTTTTGTCCTGTAATGTTTGGAAGTTGTTACTTTCTGACCGTGTTAGTTTTGACATTCTTCATTCTGTTACAATACGGCCTACCGCAAATCGCACTCGGTGAAATTTCCAGGCAAAATACTTTCTCGAAAATAAAAATTAGCGAAAAAACCCCTGGCACTTATGATATTTCCCTCAATACATGAGCGGTAGGATATCTATGCGAATATACGTCGGATATTATCGTTGAGTGGTAATACGTGGAAGATTTTTTATATATTTCTATATAACGAGTGTTCAGATGATTATATACTTTTTTGGACATAATTTGTTATGTTTTTGTATGCCGAAGTTGGATTGATGGTTTATATTGAATATGTGGCACGCCCATTTGATATAATATAACGAATAGTATTATCAGGAATGAAATACCTTTTACTGGAGCGGAGGAGTTTGTAAAATGGATACATAGGTTTAGTTTTACTAGATATTACGTGACGATTTATACCAGTCAACACCTACCGCAAGCCGCGTAAAGGAACCTCATTCCTGACGGGGGTCCCCCGACCGCACACGTTTTTTTTCAAGCGTAATTAGGATATTTTTCTGTGATTTTTTTCATTTTTAGGTTAGGTTCAAATAACAGATTAAATTGAATGCCATTCAATTCATTCACATGCTATTTTAGGTTTTGATTAATTCCAACTTTGGCTTCAATGGCTACGAGACTAACGCTCGTACCACTGAGCCACTGGCGCCGTGGCATCCTAATTATCATAATTCAGTTCATGGCTTGAAGCTATCCATCCATGAGAGGTGGGTAAACTTTGCAGAGTTAATCATTATGAAGAATCACGAAAATAACCAATTTGTGGGGGACATTAGATGGAGCGACAACGCAAAAATTACCAAAAATGGAATATTCAACAAGCTGAACTCTCACTACTGGAGCGATAGCAATCCACATTCTGTTCGGAAACGTCAATTTCAGGACCAATACCATAGTGATGCCTGAAGAAATAATGCCATAGTAATGCTCCACTTTTATGACTTTTTAATTTATAATGATCTGAATCAAATGATAGGTAAGTTATACCTGAAAATACCACCAGAGAGCTATGTGTATCCATAGCATGTAGAAAAATGAGGAAAAGATCTACAGGGTTATTTTATTTTCAGGTGAACGATACCTAAAAATCCTGAGGAATTTCGATACGGATTATTTGGAACAGCTGACGATAGTTGGACCCCAAAAATGGTATCAGCATACAGGAGCACCCTCACATAATCGGCAGATGGTAAAAGCCTATTCAGATGGTTTAGAACCGACGGTCTACAACTATCTCTACAGCAATCTCCCGATTTGACTCCAATGGATTTTTCCATTCGAAATCATATGAGAAATGAGGTGAATTTCCATACGCCAACAACTAAAGGAGATTTTCAGCAGAGAATTCGCCCAGCCTTACGTCTGTTCCATTCGAAATGATACGATGATCTGCAGGAGACGTCATACGAAGTTGAGAAAAATGCTTAAAAGTTGAACATTTGTTGCTATGGAAATGGGAATAATCATGTATCACATGTTCTTATGAAAACTTCAATACATTCGCATCAAATCACTAATAAATTAAGGTTGGTTATTATACCCAACACGAGCCATATTGGACGAGAGGACGAGAAACGGACGAAGTATCGAGATTTACTCTTCGAGCTCCGCAGACTCTATCCAGACCATTCTGTAAAGATAGTGGTTCTGATTATAGGGGCCCTTGGTGGAATGATGCCAACGATACTCTCAAACCTGGAAATCATACCGGCATGCCGTAAATCGGCAGAATCTCTAGCCGGCCGCATGCAGAAGGCAGTCATTCTCGGATCGTTACGTCTGCTCAGGACACATGATTCTCGGACCCAATGATCTCTCACCTCACGGGTGTGGGGAGAGGTCATTGGTTTATGTAACCAGTGCGCCCTTCCGAATGGGTCGGAGCTTCGGAAGTAAGGGCCTGACTGGTAGTGTTTAAAACGAAAAATAATAATAATAATAATAATAATTGCGCTCAGAAAAACCCGTGGTTACAACTGTGGTGCCCCCGGAGACCGAAGGCATTAGGTCACCCATTTATTTTATATGGATGACCTGAAGCTTTATGCCTCGGGTGAGGGAGATCTCCAGAAATCTCTGAGGGTGGTGCAAGAGTACACGCATGCTATCGGTATGGAATTCGGGATGGATAAATGTGCACTGGTTCATCTCAGAAGAGGACGATGCGAGGACGCATGTGTAGGTGTAACTC
>JAFIRS010009230.1:0-11129 GCA_018342105.1 Gonioctena quinquepunctata | reverse complement strand
GTACCCTCAAGATGGCACAGACAGTCTGAACGAGCCCATACGATCGAGCTATACAGTGGCGTAGTAATTTAAATTAAGTTGTAGATTAAGTGTGAAATAAATTAGTAAAACCAAGTTAAGTTTATTTACGTTACAATATCTATTTAACACGTTTTTGAACTTGTTGATTGGACTATCAGGATGACTTCCTCTGAACAATATGAAAATTCAGGCAATTTCCACATATATAACTCTTCCATAACGATTCGTAATTCAAATTGACTGGAATATATGTGACAGAAACAAAACAATGAAATTCTGGAATTTTGTGTAACAAAAGTAAGACATATCTCATAATCTCATTCGATCATTCAATAAGTGCCACTTGCAAAACTCTACCAAGGAAGGTGTAAATCTGTCGACGGTGTGACAGGTGATGTTGCCTTCATAGTTCATGAGTTTTCATGGCTTCCCAGAAAACAACACCTTTTTCAGGTGCAGGATCTGGGTATCGGTTGGTTGGTTGGTGGTTGAAGGCTGACGAACCAGAGACAGGGTTGGCACTTAGCTTCCCTTGACACTGCGACCAGCTGGGGTCTATTGTATCACTCTGTCGTCAGTGGTTCCTCATTCAAACAGGTTTGTGCCTTTAATTAGGTTAAGAAGCCTGTTGATAAGGTTCTTCGGATTCATGCCTGTTTCCGGGCTGATCTCTCCAAAAATTCTGTGTCGCCTACTACTTAGGGCGTCACAGTCGAAGATAATATGAGAGGCTGTTTCCTCCTCTTCATCACACAGCCTACACTCCACGGTTTCCCTGCGTACTCCCATGGTGTTTAGGTGTTTTCTTAGGCCGCAGTGTCCAGTCAACAGACGTATTATTATACGAGCCTTCGTTCTGTTCAGGTTCAGAAGGTCAGCCGTTGGATGCCCTACCATGACTTTGCTGTGTATTTGCCCGACAGTTTGATCCCAATATTGTTGGTGTCTTCTTTTCATCCACTCGTCGATCAGGGTCCTGCATCGGTTTTTGATAATCTCGTATGCAGGTTCTGGCCCTGTGAATAGCGTTTCAGATGCTTGTCTAGCTAGCTGGCCCGCTTTGACGTTGCCTTCAATGCCTCTATGACCTGGCACCCACATCAAGGTGACCTTGTTGTGTTTTGCCAGCTCGATGAGGTTCTGGAGGCAGTCCCAGACCAGTTTGGACTTTATCTGTATAGAGTTGAGTGCTTTGATAGCACTTTGACAGTCAGATAGAATGTAGATGTGTTTTTTCCTATAATCACTTTCTAGATTCTTCTGAATGCATACCATGATAGCATGTGTTTCAGCTTGGAATATCGTGGAGCATTTACCAAGTGGTCTTGGCCTTACCCCATGTATTCCTGCTCACGTTCCTTCAACTGTCTTTGAACCGTCTGTATACCAGACTATGTCCGCAGTCGATCTGGGTATCACCTGCAACCGTCAAGCCGAAGGACCCCACCGTAAATTGGTCTCTCCAGTATATGGCTCTAATTGAAGTTTAATTGAATATTGAATCGAATCGGACCATAATCACAACACTCGTCCGCCAAGCTGCCATGTTGAATTTGAATTCTGACAAAAAAATCATAATCTCCGACTCCAAAAAGTCCTAGATACCAATTTTGAATAGAATCGAACCATAATCACAAAAATTGTCCCCATATTGCAACCGCCATTTGTTTTTTCCTAATGAAATTTTATAATGCATTGTCACCTGCCAAATTTCAAATCAATCGGATGATCAGAAGTGGGTCAATTTTAACTTGCAAGATTTGATTGCAGACAGACACCGGGACAGGTGGAACTGAATAGAAGCTTGTAAAAAACCTCATATTGATGCATATTACATTATATTATACTGAAAAATGAAACATGTTTGAAGATTCACAATTCGTGACGTATTCCTATTCACGTTCTGTTATTATATTTCTGTCACGAAATATCACAAAATTTCTGTCAGTCGACAAATATCACTTCAATTACTAAATTTTGATGTTTTCTATACATTCAACTCGAACCAATTCCATTCGCAACAAATCCCGAGCGATATTCGTTATTCTCGATGTTCTTTTCATCGGCGAACTGCATGGTTTTGTTACTTTTTGATTTATACTTTTATACCACAACACATATATTTTTCCGTCGAAACAGACATTATCTGCGAAAATAAATCTGTTCTCCAATTGCAATGACAAATGATAAAATAGGTTGGCTTATTGGTTTCCGTGAAATATTACAACAATTTCAATGGAGCCGTAAAAACAAGAGAAACGGCAATTTTACCTGGAATTCATTTGGAAAGTGTATTTCTGTAGGCTCGTACATTACTTATAATATTCAAAAAAGGGGTTTCGCTTTGCTGGGCGAATTCTGACAATAGTCACGGAACATAGTTTCATGTAAAGACATAATTTTAGAAAATCCTAGATATTTTGGTACATTTTTCATCAAAATACTACGAGAGTTTCTATACCCATCTCTTCATTCTATCTCATTTTCTTGGGATCTTTCATATCCTCAGTATGATACACTACGAATTCACTAGCAATATTTTTTGTAATAAAACTTTTTTTCGCGGCTTTACCCGTGGGGATTTCAAAAGGCAAATTGCTCTAGCATAAATATGACCATGGAATAATATTTCCAATGTACACGTTTCAACCCCTTTCCATCCCTTTGAAGATGGAATTTAAAACAATTTATTTATTTGTTATTTTGTAACTTGTAATTTGAAATACATTTCGGAATCTACCTTTTCGACTGGCCGGGTCATTGGGGTTTTCACATATTGAAAATGAAAACCAACTCTAGAAATCGAAACGCCACTGAGAAGTTTCTCATAAGAAAATCCGAATTTGGATTCTAATCGTTTTGCGACAGATAAGCCAGGCAGTGTTTTTTTTTTTTTTTTTTTTTTTTAAATATGAGCGCATCAACCGCTAGGGTTATTAGCGCTACGTTCAATTTACATTTCATTATAGGTATAGTCATATAGATTGTAACATATTGATTCTTGTTAAAAAAGACATGAGGTTCCTAACATTACAATTTTCACTAAGAGTTTCGTGTAGTTCTTTTGGTAGTTGAAGTTTTGTTCTTGCTTCTTGGAACTTGGGGCAGATTTGAAGTACATGTTTTACTGTTACTGTTGTGTTACACATATCACAAATTGTTTGGTTCTCATGTGCTAGAAGGTAGTCATGTGAAAACTTGGTATGGCCTATACGTAGTCGACAAAGGATAACCTGATGTTTTCTGCTTTTTGGAAGGTATGTCCAGGGTTTTACCGATGTTTTTATTTCGGCTAGTTTCGAACTTGATTGCATCCATTCTCTCTGCCACTCGTTAGTGATCCTACTCTTAATGAAGGTTTTCTATTCTGCTGGAGTTAGTTTTGGTCGATTGTTCTTGATTCATGTTGTATTGCTTCTTTTGCTGCGACATCTGCTTTCTCATTGCCAACGATTCCGATATGAGAGCGGATCCATATCATTATCCCTTTTTTGCCTAACTCTTCTATCCTTTAGTGTTCGTTGTTTCATTAATAGTATTGATGGGATTGTCTGTTTATAACTGCTGTAAACCCTAAGCGCCTCAATGAGTCAGTTATAATAAGAAATTTATTAGCAGGATGGTTCTTCAGGTAGATTAATGCTTGTAGTATTGCTACGAGTTCTGCTGTGTAAATGCATGTTGCTTGTGATAGTTTGTATCTTAGTATTTCTTCTGGTGTTACTACAGCTGAGCCTACTCCTTGATCTGTTTTGAGCCGTCTGTATACAGTTTTACATATTTCTTATATAGGGTTAGTTTTTGGTTGAATAGGTTTAGGAGGATTGGGGGTGAGTTTCATTTTTTGTGAGAGAGGCTATAGAGGTGTCACAAATAGGGGGTTTGATCAGCCAAGGAGGAGTACTCATTGAATTTGTGAATAGTGGAGGAAGTGTGACCTCTAATTGTTCTGAGTATTTGTTTATTCTTTCATAGAAAGGAGGGGCTGTTCTAGGATGTCCTGTGAAATTTCGTTTGAACCGGGTTGAAAAGACGTTGTTATATGTAGGATGTGTTGGTTTGGTTGCAATGGAAATGGCATAAGAGAGGCTTAGAAATTGCCTACGGTATCTAAGAGGAGTTTCGTTTGCTTCGCAGTGCAGGCTTTCTGTTGGGCTTGTATAATGGGCTCCTAATGCTATTCGGAGCGCTGTGTTTTGGATAACTTCTAGTTTTTTTATTAAGGATTCACTTGCCGAGGCATATGCTATCGATCCGTAGTCGATTTTGGACCTAATCAGGGATCTGTAGATTCGAATAAGTGTTGTTGTGTCAGCACCCCATGTTGTGTGGGACAACTTCCTCAGTAAGTTTATACCTCCCTGGCACATTCTAATGAGGTTGTGGATGTGTGTTTTCCAATTCATTTTTCGATCGAAACACATCCCGAGAAATTTTATTTCGTCAACATATTTCAGATTTTTTCCGTGGAGTTTTAGCGTTGGTTGATCTCTGATATCTGTTTTCGAGAAGAGTACCACCTTGGTTTTTTCTGAAGAGAAAGTGAAACCTGTTGATTTAGACCAGATCTCTAACTGTTGTAGATGATGTTGGAGTATAGATTTCATCGTTTCAATATTTTTCCCTTTGATAAATAGAATGAGGTCGTCAGCATAAAGTCGTGCTTTTACTGGTAGTTCGACATGTTCTATTATCTGGTTGATTGTTTCAATATTTTTCCCTTTGATAAATTAGATTTGCAGTGAGGAATAATGTTGCACTAATAATTGAGCCTTGTGGTGTCCCGTTTTCTTGGATTTTGAATTTGATATTTCTCCATTTACTCTTACTCGAAAACACCTATTTTCAAGGAAATTTTTAATAAATGCCAGTGTATTGCCTTGAATATTCCATTGAAGTAAGGTTTTTATGATGTTATATCTCCATGCCGTGTCATAGGCTTTCTCTAAGTCGAAGAATATACATATACATTGTTGTTTGTTTGAGAATGCTTCATGTATTTCTGACTCTAGGTCTATGATATTGTCTATGGTAGATCTGTGCTTTCTGAAGCCGCTTTGTTCTTGTCGTAGTAGATTATGGGTTTCTAAGTGCCAAACCAGTCTTCTATTAACAATTTTTTCCATTAATTTACAGAGACTATTTGTTAAAGATATCGGTCTGTATGAATCTGGGTTTTGTTTGGGTTTATTTGGTTTTAAAATTGGTATCACAGTAGCTTCTTGCCACTGGCAGGGAAACTTCTGTTGGGTCCATATATCATTTATGAATTCATAGAGATATCTTTTAGCCGTCTCAGGGAGGTTTTGTAGAAAAATAGATGGTATTTCATCCGGCCCAGGGGAGGTATTTTTTAATTCAATCAATGCGTCTTCAAATTCATTTTCAGATATTTTGATATTTAAGGGTGATGCATCGTTTTTGTCTATGACAATGGGGTTGTTTTTCTCTTCCTTGTCTTTCATCAGGTTGAAGTCTGGGTCATAGTTCCTTCTGCTCGAATGATTTTCGAAGTTATTTGCCAGTGTCTCGGATATTTTTTTTTTATTTTATTATCTTTTGTCCATATTTCTGCCATCTGTGTTGATTAATTTTTTTCTGATACATAGTGTCTTCAGGATTCCTTCTTGCTTTTTTTAACTATATTTCTTGCTTTTGCTCTTAGACACTTGAATATAATCTGTAGTTGTTGGGTCTTATGTCGTTTAAATCTGTTAAAGGCATTCTTACTTTCTTTAATAGCTTTGTGGCATTCGTTGTTCCACCATGGTACCGGAGGGTGTTTTGTGAGGTGTTTAGTTTTTCCTATAGTTTTTTCTGCAGCTTCTGTTATTACGTTGGAAAAGTGATTTAATTTTTGTTCTAAGTCATCACCTGCTTCGGTGTAAGTTTCTATGTTGGCTTCGATGTATGTTGAAAAGGAGTTCCAGTTAGCGTTCTTTAAGTTCCATCTCTGGAACGGTGTTGTTGTTGTAGTATTGTATCCGTCGAGAGTGAGTTTGATGGGAAAATGATCGCTCCCATATAAAAATGGTAGTACTTCCCAAGATGTTGTGGTCAGGAGAGTC
The DNA here is from genome assembly GCA_018342105.1 of Gonioctena quinquepunctata. Lineage (NCBI taxonomy): Eukaryota > Metazoa > Arthropoda > Insecta > Coleoptera > Chrysomelidae > Gonioctena > Gonioctena quinquepunctata. The sequence goes on along the minus strand of JAFIRS010009230.1, from coordinate 5,040 downwards.
GGATCGCATATGCTCAGGTCGATAGCTGTAGTACTTCCGTCGAAGGAGTTAAATCTCGTATGATCACCATTATTTAGTATCGATAGATCGTAATGTTGAATTGAATTTGCTATTGTTCGTCCTCTGCGGTTCGAATTGTTACTTCCCCAGATAATATTATGACCATTGGAATCCCCAACTATAATTCTAGGCGACGGTATTTGTTCTAAGAGGTTGTTTAGTTCTACCTGAGTGACATCTCGGTTTGGGGGAATATAGACATTGCATATATTTAGGGTGTGGTGGGCTCGGATTGTGACAGCTACTGCTTCTAACGTTGTATTGATGGCTAGTGGTTCCACATCGACTTTAGTTTTGTGTAAATAGCTACGCCTCCGCTTGCTCTTTCTTGGAATTCTCTGTTGCGGATAAAGCTGTTGAAATTTTTTGGTTTGTGTTCTCTGTCGTTTTGAAATTGGTTTCCTGTAAACATATTATGTCTGGGTTTTGTTCCGAGATGAGGACTTGTAGCATTTCTAAGTGGCAGAAATAACCGTTGATATTCCATTGTAGAATACTTTTGGAAGCCATTGGAAAGAAGTATTGAAAGATAATAAGAGGATACTAATATGTAGTATCTTGAGATGAGTCGCTCTCTCCTTCTGTTAGGGTGCTGTCGATGTACTTCAGGATTTTTTTGCGGAGCTTGGTACATCGTGTTTTTATACTTCTTTCCGTAAGATAAGGGTATATTTTCTTAGCATATTGCATAAAGGCAGTAGTTCTTTGGTGTAACCAATGCTATTTGTTCTGGTTCGGACGAACCGACAGTGTTTTCAAATAGATCAGCAACTTGTTGATAATTTAGGAATGAACGGTGGAGAGTGTGATTCGATGAACTCCTTTGCTGGTGTTATCATTTCTAATATTGGTCTTTGAGATTTTCATCGATTGTTATATGTTTAGCCTTTTGAATTTTCGATTATCTGGTTTGGGAATATGTTATCTATAGTTTTTTCTTGGTTAGGTGTACTTTCAACTGGAGGTGTTAGAATTTCTTTTAGGTTCCTTTTAGATGCTATTTGTTTATCGTTTTGTTTTTTTGTGGTTGGAGCTTTTATTGTTTCTATGTTTTGATCGACTTCAGGGGGTGTGGTCTGAGGGGTATCGTTTTCCAACAGATGTACTGGTATTAGTCTGGGTATTTCTATATTCGAAGTCCTCTGAATATTTTCCGGATTTTCTTCTTGTGTTGGGGTATTGATATTTGTTGATTGGACTGATGGCGGTTGTGAGGTTATGTTTGTGCATTGAGATGCAACATGGCCGGCTTGTTTACAGTTGAAGCAAGTCATGTTATCTTGTGAGATATATATGCGATATGATGTATTTTCATGGGATATGAAGAGTGATTCGGGGAGTGGTATAACAGTGGGACTAATGTATACTTGACGACGAAAACTCAAGATGTGGCTGTATTCTGGGTCGGACACACCAATCCTCAAAAATGAAGTTGGTGATACTAGGTTCAGTCCTAATTTTCTCAGTTCAATTTCTATAATGTTATGTGGTATCGAGGGACTAATGTTTGATAGAACCAACCGTACTGCTGGGGTGATTAAACGTCGAGCTTGGATTTGTTGGTTGTTTATTGTGATGGCGCCATGTTGGGTCATGAAGATTTCGATTAAATCTTTGTTGGATAGATATATACATATTCTATTGTTGGATATTCTAGAGGAAAAAATAATATTTCTTGGATGTACAATCGTTCCTAACCCGATAATATATTCTTGTAATTTAATTCCTTCAATGGAAGTGAAAATTATTGCTTGCTCTCTGGATGGAAATTGTTGTTGGGTGACTGCTGCAGAATAAGTTCTGTTTTGTGAGCTGATGGTGTGTATTTCATTAGTGGGTACAGTTCTTGGAGGATCCCTGTAGTCAGGAATCTCCATTTCGTTATTTTTTTCTATCCCGATAATATATTCTTGTTTTAGAGACGGCCCTGTCTCCGCACTACAACTGAATGATAAGTAGATATATCCCGCAGTGTTTTTATTGCTACTCTCTGTGCCGATGTATGGCTATGATCGTTGAAATACTTCAAATCAAAGATGATTATGGTACTCACAGTTGAATGTAGTTAAAAACACTTGCTTGTGTGGCACTAGATAGTTTTTCTATTTTATTTACTTTCAGTATAACTCACTATATTCAGTAAAATTCAGGATCTAACTATGGATACGTTTCGCTGTATCTCCGATCAGGTCCGGACTCCCCCAGGCAGTGTTCCTGTTGCCAATTCGCAATCTCTTCTGGAAACGAATTTTTGTGGAATGGTTTCTTCTTCTGCAAGAGTGTTTTTTATCAACTGCAGTTGTCGGTGTTATAGATGGTAATGGGAACTATCAAACCATTCATGTTTGATAGTTTGTGATTCGAAAACTAGTTACATTACACAAAAATGTTATAAATGCCTTGTTTATCACTGTTTGAATTTACACTTTCCATTCAAGAGTTCAGTGATATGTAAATAATGCCTTCTTCGGGTGGAATCGAAAAATATCGGTACTCCTATACAAACTTTCAACTCCCATTGCCTCCCCTTTAGGGTTGAATTATAAAAAACCCTAACATTTATGTTTTTTCACTTGAAAATAAGCCCCCAAAAACTAATTTCCATAACTATAACTTCAAAACTAACGAAACCTTCATACAAGGTTCACTCCATCCCTTCAGAGGTTAAATTTCCAAAAAACTGAAACACATTTTTTTTTATTCGTGCCAAAGTCTTCAAATATTATGTTCCATGACCCTTACTTAAAAACTATCCGAGCTCCCATACAAACTTTCAACCCCCATTTTACCCCCATTTTAGGCTTTAAATTTCAAAAAACCTAAATACGTGTTTTTTTTTCGAAAAGAAGAGCCCAAATACTAATTTCCATGACTCTCATTTCGGAACTTACGGAATCCCCTAACAAAATTTCAGCTATTCAGGGGTTGAATATCCGAAAATACTGAAACACGTGTTCCTGTATTCGTAACAAAGACCTCAAATACCCATTTTTAGGGTAACGGTACTCTCATACAAACTTTCAATTTCCATTTTACCCTCTTTAGGGGAATTTTCAAAAATCCTGGAATATATGTTTTTTTCATTTGAGGAAGACAGCCCAAATACATTTTCATTACTCTTCCTTCATATCTAACGGAACCCTCATACAAATTTTCATCCTCCATTTCACCCCTTATAACAAAGACCTCAATTTTGATGACCCTAGTTCGGAAACTGGCGGTACTTCTATACAAACTTTCAACTCCCATTTCGCCACTTTTAGGGTTGAATTTTCAGAAACTCTGAAAAACATGTTTTGTTTATGTGGGAAGAAGAGCTCAAATACCAATATCCATGACTGTAATTCCAAACCTAATGGAACCCCCAATCAAACTTTCATCCCCCTTTTCAACACTTTAGGGATGGATTATAAAAAAAAACTCTTAGTTAAAAAAAACTCTTGAAGGAATACGCTGTCAAAATTCGAAGGTTCAGCGGTTTGGTCAGGACATGACATTTTATAAATTAAAAATTACCCACTGATTTTAGGACTTCGCATCTGATACCCTTATCAGAGATAACAGAAAAGTATGGCCTGAGGGGAATCCCATTCGAATGGATTCAGTCATTTCTGGAGGGCAGAAAACAATACGTTTCAATCCAGATGAACTCTGACATGTCATAACAGTACCTCAGATTGTTCGGATGTTAATATGGGTGTTCCACAAGGATCCGACTTCGGACCGGTATGGTTTCCACTATATATTGAACAGATTGATACCGGTCATAACGAGTTATCACCTACGCAGATGATTTATAACTGGTTGTATCTGCGTCCAGTACTGATTTGCTGAGAGCTAATTGCTCTGAATTGATAACTGAAATTTCAGATTTTTCAAATTGAACGTGACCTATTTTTCGATACGAAAAACGTAGATGTTGAGGATTCATAGTCGACAGAATATAATCGAAAATTTGATTTTCACAGTGAATCAATCAGTTCTGTCAAATACTCATGAAAGTGTTATATTTCTGGGAGTGTTTTTAGATGAATTTCTGAACTGGAAAACACAATGCAGCTGAACTGAATTCCTTGAATTATATTTCTCTTCCTCTCAGATATGTCTCCAGCTGGGAGCAGTTACTGGTAATGCAGCATGTTTCTGGGGAAGCTCCACCTCAGCATCAGACATTTTTATCAGCCAGAAGCGTATATTGCGTACTCTAGGACATATTCCGAGTAGAAAATCATGTAAATAGTTTTTAAAAAATACGATATTCTACCTCTTTTGTTTGTATTTCTATGAAATAACTTTGTATATTTTCACAAATCAGTCATTTTTTTCAATTAAATGAAGACATTCATGACTATAATACAAGAAAACAACAATCTATTCATATACCATTCGCGAAAGTTAATATAGCATATCATGCTTCCAATTATATGGGACAAATAATTTACAATAAATTGCCTGAACATATGAAACATCATACGAACAGTTTGCTATTCGAAAGACCTGAAATGAATGTTTTTGCTCACTATCCGAATTTTTTATGTAAATGTAATATTTTTTATTTACATACTATTTATAATATAAATATCTTCCGTTTTTTAACAACTCGTAGATTGAGATACTGACAATTCCCATACATATAACTGTCGACGGGAAATGAAGATTTATTATTATCATGATTATTCTCATGTCGGACATCCATCGAGTAAATGGGCGGTTTCTCACGACGATCGAATAATTGAGATAATTCAGTAGTTGTAGAAAAATTTCAGTTGGATGAAATAACACCAAGATATAACTCTGATCTAGTATTTTCAAGATGAGTGAAATGGAAATAATCCTTTCACGTTCCCGGTGAATGTAATGCAATGGTCTTTGTAACCTAACACCTGACGAGGAGAAATCCTCTGCAATGAAAGATGACTTAACCATCATAAGAAGGTTGATGAGATTAGGCCAAACGAAGAGATGTTGGGACTTGCAAGC
>JAFIRS010009229.1:0-11129 GCA_018342105.1 Gonioctena quinquepunctata | reverse complement strand
AGTTGGCAGGAGGGAAAAAAACCCAACAGAGTTCATCAACAAAATATCAGATAAGTTCTACAGGCACCATCTATCCAAAAGCCCACTTACAGTAGACATAATTAACGTCAGAGCGAACGAGCCACGAAAACATGACGTGATATTTCAAAACTTAGAACTATATAGAGAGGCCATTAACAATAATCAATAATTAATAGAACAGGCAAGAGATAGTGGGGCAAATGAATAAATCAAAGGCGAAACCTTTGAAATGCATTCAAGTATCGGAAGCTGGTTTTTCACTTTTTTCCAGCGCTATATGAATCAGTAAATAAATACAGGCAGAACAAAAATGTTTAACTATCGAACTTAAAACAAATATGAGGACTGACGCATAAGCCAAAAGGCAGGAGGCGTCCATAAATACTTTCTATCGCAATAAAACAAGCTGATATGAAACTAAAGCTCACTGCCAACAGCAGCAGGGGCTACCCCTTCGCCCCCTTTGGGAAGGCAAGAAGGTAGTCTGGTAACGTCCCCCAACTAAGAGCGGCAGTACTTCCTCCCCTTCCTACCCCCCCTACCCCCCCAACAAGAAGAGGACCAAGGAAGGAACTGTAAACTTTTAAAATGTATATATTAGTTAAGTTTTAAATGTAAATATTTCTGCAGACAATAAAATGTTTTTGGATTGGATTGGTAGCATTCAACGTGGTATGCCGTTGCCCCTTACTAACTTTATTTGAGTGTTGATACCATCTCGTGGTTGACCATGTCTTCACACTCAACTGCCCAATTCAACTACAATTGCGCCTGAAGAATCGTGACTTATTTGTGACATTCATAGATTTTAGAAGAGCCTTCGACTCCGTTGACCATACACTACTTTTAGGCCAGTAGATATAGACAATCAATTAACATTAATTCCAAAAGTTTTAAAACTTCAATGGTATGTTAGTGCATCAATGAAAACATACTATGAAATTTTGCAGAAGTCTGCGATGAATGGAACATTGTTTTAATTGCAAAAAACGTTTTCATGCTTTATTATTATTATGAAAATTGGAAAAGTTCTGCAAACTAGGCATACCTATTAGTCTAAGAGCCGGTGGGAGGTCGACCTTCACCGATCTGATAACTCGATGAGACATATTTTTTATCAAATATAATTTATAAACAAATATGCCTATGATAACTTGCCTATCGAAAGTGCATAGCATTTTAATTGAATTAATTTTAATCACTTTTTTTTCATCACCTTCACTCTTTGATAACCGAATGAGTTTCATCTCAATGATAGTTTTAACACTCAGAATATGCTAGGAAAGGCTTGCCTACTTATTTCTGTGCATGGCTACCTGGCAAGCAGATGTGAACAGGTAAGTCAATATAGGTAATCTACACCGATCTGTTAACCAATCGAAATTGTTATCATAGGTAGATAATTTAATTACAAAACCAATCGTATAGGCTTGCTCTGCAAAATCGTACATAAAATATTATTGCCAAGCTATAAAAATCTTAGAATTTTAGCTATTTGATATGTGCGAGAGAGAAAGTAGAGCGTCCGAGGTCCGTGTGATAGAACAGGACACAACATAGCAGCTGCACGCTACCTGACCGTTGAATGTATCCGAGTGCGCATGCTCGCGTACATGTGAGTGACAGTGACAGCATTTATTTACACTCGACAGTCATTTTGAACTCTAATTCATTATAATTCTAATTTCGATCACAATTTTTGTATTATTTCACACTATATATTCTTACAGCTATGAAATATTCAAACATAAATAATTTAATATATTAATAAAAAATGAAAATTCAACAATTTTTTTTCATTTTAAAGCTAAATTATAAAATTTAAAAATGATAAAAAAAACTATATTTTTTATTTGAAATTGAATAAAGAATAATTTATTTATTATTTAAAATCAAATGAATGCCGTAAAGCGGGAAAGAATAAGTGTTACTTTTGAAATTTTAGTATAGTAAATTTTAAAAAACATCAATATAGAAAAATAAAATTTAATACATTTATGTCGTTAAAAGCGTTTATTACAAAGCATATAAAAGAATTCAAAATTACTGTCGAGTGTAAATAAATGCTGTCACTGTCACTCACATGTACACGAGCATGCGCATTCGGATACATTCAACGGTCAGGTAGCGTGTTCCCGTTCTATCACGTAGTGTGTCCTGTTCTATCACACGGACCTCGGACGCTCTACTTTCTCTCTCGCACCTATCAAATAGCTAAAATTATAAAACTTTATAGCTTGGCAATAATATTTTATGTACGATTTTTTGCAGGCAAGCCTATACGATTGGTTTTGTAATTAAATTATCTTACCTATGATATCAATTTTGATTGGTTAACAGATCGGTGTAGTTACCTATATTGACTTACCTGTTCACATCTGCTTGCCCGGTAGCCATGCGCAGAAATAAGTAGGCAAGCCTACCTAGGCATATTCTGTGTGTTAAAAACTATCAGTTGAGGCGAAACTCATTCGGTTATCAAAGGAATGAGAGTGATGAAAAAAAATGATTAAAATTAATTCAATTAAAAATAGCTATGAACACTTTTCGATAGGCAAGTTATCATGGGCATATTTGTTTATAAATTATATTTGATAAAAAATATGTCTCATCGAGTTATCAGATCGCTGAAGGTCGACCTCCTACGGTCTCCTCTACTATATATTATTGGTGTTTTACAACATACATTAAGTTTGCAACCTTGTAAAAGTTACGGAACCTTGTTTGTTGTCATTTGTTTAAGTTTTTCATTGTAATTTGTTTGAAAAAATCACAAAAGTTCTGCAAATTGGATAAGTAAGCGGAAAAAAAGTTTAAAAGATATTAACGTACATTTGCAACCATTTCTGAAAAGCGCATCATTTAGTTATTACACATTTTTATCGACGCTCCCATTTTCAATTAACACAAGCAATGAAATAATTACAAGTTTTTTATTGTGGTTGCAAATGAAGAGAATATCGTCTTAGTGGATATGTAACTTTGAAATCTCATACGAAAAACGGAAACTATTTGTCCATCAATATATTTTTTTACATTTTTACAACTTCTGAAATAATTGCAAAAGTTATGCAAATTGCGATTAAAATTACGACTGATATTTTACGTGACGCAAGAGATTTTCAACCGTCATTGTTTAACGGAACATATTTGTTCGTACAATTGATTTATTTTTTTTATAAGTTGGCCATAAATTGCAAACATATCTACAGTGGTCCACTTAAATACTTGATTATCCATCGCGTATATCTGTTATATTTTGTACTGGTTGATTGAAATTGCATCCGAAAATAATACGATTACGTAGTTAACCATAAAAAAAAATTGAAACTAATTATTGATCTCGGAAGCAATCACTGTTTTCGACTAATCAGCGAAATAAATTCAATCTAATATTTTCGAATGCAAAATCGAAATAATACAAAATTTTGCTAAATTCTGCTAAAAGAATATTGGAAGACATTAATTTTTTATCGCATTAGAAAAGACATGCAATCATTCTTCAGAACACTGTGACGTAAAACAGTTGTAGGTTAATCGTACTAATGTACAACTCTACGAGTGTTTTTTAAATCTCCATATTTCCTGCATTTTTAAATGAATCAAGAAAATTATGAAAACGTGTCGAGAGATTCTCGATTCTCCATCAAACGTACTCGAACGTATTTTTTATGCAAATTCCTAATTGTAATATGATGTTTTGAATTCCTAATGTTCCGCATAGTTTGCAAATTATTATACTGCGACCAATTGGTAAAATGAGTTGTCTGCCCGATTCGCAAAACTTTTGCTTTTTTTGGTAGAGTACAAATACGAAAATATTTTTCTTTAGATTTTACCCTCATTTCCGTGTTGTAGAGACGAGGTTGCAAATTTATGAAAACATTCTACGTCAGGACATCTCCACTTGCAACCATTATTTGAAGCTTTTGTAATAATTTCGATACTTATTTCAATAAAAAAAACAATTTACTGGAAAAATATATTTTCCGTTTGACGCAAGAGGTTGCAAATTAAAACTATTGTCAAAAACATTATTTCAGTTATTTTTCGAGTTTGCAGAACTTTTGCAAACTTTTACGCGCTAATAATGTAAAAATTCATTAAATCCTGATTTTCAACATCTTTCGTCCAGAAAAAAGGGTTGCAAAACCAGACTACATATCATATGAAAGTCCTCTTCACTCTACTGGAGTTTTGACACTTTTGTAATTATTATTAAATTTTGGGAAAATCATGTCTATCTCTACTGGCCCATTTGGCAGAAACTCTTTTCCTTGGGAGTGAGCTCTAATTTCATTCGCGTTCTAAGAAACATTTATAACATCGCTTCGTTCAAAGTTAAAGTCAACCAACAGTTAACTAAACAATCCGATTTCTCTTCAGGGGCAGCGTTGCCAATTAGCGGGATTTTTCCCGAAAAACGGGAATTTCAACGTGTGCCGGGAACTGTGTCGGGATTCTTACAATTTTAGAAAAAAACGGGAATTTCATGACTATTCGTAACTTTCGTTTCATTCCTAATACACTACGTTAGATATGGACCATTAAGTTCATTATATTGGGGCAGCCAAAACAAAACAGGGCGCCGTGGAGCTGAAACGCGAAAAAGCTACTATTGAACTAGGGCATAACATTTGACGGTCGTCAACTGTCATGTGTCACGTCATTCCTGTTTTCTGTCAATGTTTAATCTTAACTTGCCAAATTATGAGATCATGCCCATATATTTTGTAGATAATTTAATATCTCTTTGCCTGTTTACATTTGCCGGGAAAAAACGATCAGATATAAGTTTCGGGATTTTTTCGGGAAGTTTCGGAAATTTACGGGAATTTTTGGGAATTCTCTAGCCTTTGGTCGGGATTTTTCTTCATGTGGCGTTGGCAACCCTGTTCAGGGGTCCTCCAAGGGGAATCACTCAGTCCCAGTTTATTCTCTGTATGCCTGCGATGTGATTATATTGCGATTGATTGATCTCTCAAGAAAACAAGAAATGTTGGAAGAATACTCTTATCTGAATGCACTATCTGTCATTACAAACAAATCCAAAGTATTGCGGTTTTCAAAAAACACTATAATTTCTGTTTTCTCCTAAATGGCTCGGATATTGAAATTGCGAATAAGTATACATATCTTGGAGTGGAATTTGTTTCATCCTCTTTATTTAGAGAAATGGCGCACACCACGGTAGCTAAAACAGGCATCCGGAACGGTATTTTCACTTCTTTCCAGTTCCTTTCAAATGGTATCATGTTCCTATACCTAAATAGTCTGGTTTCCGAAATAAAAGCAAGTTTCTATAAAAATCGGATTATCATTATGAAAATTCGACAATCAGTGCATTAATAATAAAACGTTTGTGCGTTCATTACCAAAAATTTTATCAGAAAAGAATCAAAATGGAAGGCAATAACTATTCAAATGTGGTTTAGAAGAAATTGTTTATCTTCATGGTCAATGTGATCGAATTATAGCGAGAACATACAGAAGCATACTCGAAAAAAAAGTCAGATTAGGGAGTAGATTCTGAAATTGGAATGTTACAGGATGATCTGATCTGATCTAATTACTAATTGACGTTTTTTCGAGTATGACTCAAACCTATTTCCAAATTTTCCTGAGATATGTTTTAAATTATTCTTTGCTAAAACTGAATTGCATCATCTGAGAGATAGGCAAAAACTGTTTCCAAAAGTATGAACATTTTAAAGCGAATCATTACAGATTGATTTGATTTCTTAATCAGATCATTTCAATTGGATAATATTACCTATTTCGATTTGTTATACTGGGAAATGGAAATGGTAGTAGTGTGTCGTGACCAGAAAAGAGCAAGAAAATCTTTTAGTTTGACAAGCAGTGATTTTCATGGTGTTTCTGTCGAAATGGATAAAAATACATATTCAAAGGCAGATATTTAATTTTTTTAACTCTTCCAGGCGCACTGTACAAAATATGACCCACTAATAAAAGCACCATTGGTGGGTGGCGGTTCATAAAATGAACCAGTATTTTATTTCATTATGTGTAAAGTTCTATGAACGGAAATGTGAACCATCATCCTAACACGCTCTTTCTGGTATGTCTACTCACTACGCATTCGCGAAATTGGAATGAATCGTGTATTAGATGAGCTTTAGTGTTTGTGGAACGAATGTTTACATTTTCGCTAATTGAGATCGGTTTTATTCATAGAAAAAAGTGATAGTTCATCAAGCTCATCAGTATTTTGGTAAGTAGTTATTGTATGTGTAGGAATAAATTATTCAGATCATGAATTGTTCCAGTATATTTTATTGGAAACTTGATTCAATATTGGACTACCATATGTACCACTGCACAAATAGAGATATTTTTGTTTTTGTTTTAGATAAGTATGGATGAACTTGATTACTTGTCATTCACCCTTCAGAACATGACAAAAGCTGAACTTATTGAAAATCTCTATTTGAGCGATGATGATGGGAATATTGATGTTGAAAGTATACCATCTGATAATGAATCTTCAGTTGGAGAGGATATGAACGATGATAATAGTGATAATGTACCCGTTCCTGATATATTTTCCGACAGTGATTCTGATACTGAGGAAGATATCATCCCACTGGATCTACAAGCTCGATTACTTTCTAAAAAACATGTATCACAGCAGAGAGAATCCCTATCAGATCAACCAGTATGGACTAAGGATAATTCACCGTTTGAAAATACTACCTTCTTCACAAGCGCTTCAGGAGTTGCAGATTTCATCAAAAACCAGACTGATCTAATGTCTCCAGGAGTGATTTTCAATTTATTTTTTACTGATGTTTCCATTGATTTTCTGATGTTTCAGACAAATTCATACAGTCAGCAGTCGGGAAAACCTTACAGATCAACTAATGAGAAAGAAATCAAAACGTTTCTTGGAATAAATTTGATGATGGGCATAAAGAGATTGCCAAGCTACCGCGACTACTGGTCAACTAACAAGTTACTGAATGATCCGTTCATATCTTCTCTCATGCCAGTGAAGAGATTTAGCTGGATCTTAGGAAATTTACAACCACAACGAAATAATCCAAACTTTCAAACTTCAGAGTAAGATAAATCACCTTCAAGATCGCTTCAGCGAATGTTTTTTACTTTCAAAAAATGTAGTTATAGACGAGTCCACGATCAAATTTAAAGGGAGATCTACATTGAAGCAATATATGCCAGAAAAACCTGTCAAAGTCTGGATGTTGGCAGATCAAAGCGGATACTGTTCACAGCTAGAAATCTACACTGTTAAATGAAAAGATGGCGTTTCAAAAGGACTTAGGTGGCAGGGTTGTCAAAACATTGTGTCAGGGCTTGGAAAATAAGGGGCATTGTTTATTTCCCGACAACTATTTCAATGACGTTGCACTGATGGAACATTTACAAGAAAAAAAAAATTGCTTGTGGGACGGTAAATAGTACAAGAAAAGACTTGCCAAAATTTCTGCCAGATAACTAACTGAAACGTGGAGAATTTGACCATTTCAATAGCAATAGAGGGCTTCTAGCTATAAAATGGAAAGACAAAAGATCAGTTTGTTAACTGTCTAATTATCACAACAGGCAAGATGTGAAGAGAAAAAACAAAGACGGAATTGTAGATGTACCATGTCCACAACTTCTCATTGATTATAACAAATATATGAATGGCGTCGACAAGTTTGACCAAATAAAATCCACGTACGGAATCGACCGGAAAAGCCACAAGTAGTGGCACAGAATCTTTTTCTGTTTCTTAGATGCGTCGGTCGTCAACGCTTTCATTATATATAAGCAGCTTGGCCATGAAAAATTAACAATGAAATATTTCAGACTATCAGTAATCGAAGGGCTTATAGATGTGCCAGAGAAGAGTAGACGATCAGAAAACCTTTCTCCCACAATTCAAATTAAAAAACATAAACCATTCGTGGCTGCAGATAAAAGGCTTTCTGAGGCAAAACACCAGCCAACATATAGCACCAGAAGAAGATGTGCATTGTGCAGCTCAAGTGAAAACAAATACGAACCAATTGGATGTGTTCAACATGTTCAGTACCGCTCTGTATGGAAAAAGATAAGGACTGTTTCCAGATTTATCATTCAAGCTGATCTGGGCAGTGGTTCACTGAATGTACCACCATTGTTTTTAAACAAAACAATTTTTTCCCGAATTTTTTCATTAATATTCAAAACTAAGTTTGGAATGCATGAGTTCATTATAAAAAATCAAATTCAGATTTTTTTCCTGTCCACATTGGTCATTTTTCATTGTCATATTGCTGCCCCTGAAAGAGTTAAAGAAACCTGCTTTCATTTCGGAAACCAGACTATACAGGTATAGGAATTTGGAAGGAACCTCTATTGTCTTCCAGGATATTTGATGAAATACAGGGTGTTCTATTAAAAAAAATTACTTACTATTCACCATTTTTGTATCTAACGGAAAAATGACAAATTTTGAACGACCCTGTATAATGGAGAACGAATTCCTTCAGACATAACTGATGCACAGAACATTGGTAAACTACACCCAAAATTTCAGCTTTGTACGAGTCCAAATGGCGCAGTAATAAACATTTAATTGAAGCTATGTTTTGCACAAAAAAACCGCTTGAGATAGCTATAGAGAAATATCATACAAAAATGATCGTAAAGCAAAGCAAAAAATGCAGTTATATACAGGGTGTCTCATTTCAAATATCAAAGTTGTTGCTACTTTTCAATATAAGCGGCAACTTCGCAGAGCTGAATATATTTTGGATCGATAGAGCAGGACTAATTACCTAATAAACCAGATTTTCAGAATTATCCTGTGTCTCGTTCTCCAGAATCGTCTAATAGGCCATCGAGTTTGGGACACCCTGTATATATGTAATAGTTACCAAATTTTAGTCACTAGAGTACATTCACTATTGAGACAGCATGTTTATCCTTCCCCCACTCAATGAACAGTTCCTCTCGAAGATATCCGAAGCGAAGCTATTACGAGAAATCCCATAGCCGTACCAAAGGATTTAGTAAAAGCAATACACAAGACGTATCATGAATTTGATAGCATTCGCCATGATTTCTTCTTCCGCTACTGAAAAATACCCACCCCAGACTCCAGGGCATTTTGGAAAGAACACAGTGAACAAAATTGAATAAACTTCACTAGATATCCCCTAACAAACGTAACCTTTCAACCGCTACATGTAATGACACTGCTGCATACGATGGCAATCGTGCCCACTCGTGTTTTCCCCCTCTCTACCTACCATTTTGCTGTCTCAATACTGAATTCACTCTACAGGGATCTTAGTTTTTGAGTGACTTCGGAAGATTCACTTTTTCAATCTGATTTTCCTGAACTCCGATCTCCGTCTACTCCTTCAATCTATGATTTAATTTTCCAACAGATTCATCAACCAATTCGTACAAAGCTAGTCTATTTAACCCCTTTTCCATCTTCAGAAGTTGAAAAACGAAAAACCTGTAATGTGCCACTGAAAATATAGTGGTGTAACGTAATCAAATAATTCTTCAACTGAGACTAGGAGCACCTGGATGTTACTTATGCTCCTGGAAATGATGTGATCCACGCACCAGTTAGTCAGTACTGATAAAATGCACTTTTTACAATTGTTGAGCAATTTTTTACTTTTACACTTTTGACCCGGTTTTTTCCTCAAATACTCTACTGTGCGGCGTATGTCTCCGATTTTGTGAATTATTGAATAACTTTTGAGAAACTTGATTTTTTTTTATTTCCGAGAAAGTTTAACGTAAGCAAATGGGGGGAACCCCAAGTCAATATCCACTAAAACAATAACTATATAGTTTACTTTATTTCCAAAGTGTATTCATTTCGGAAGTTTATACTTCATTAGCACGAATACAAAGAGTTTAATAAATGGTCACCATAAATAAAATAACAAACAAATGGACAAAGGACAAATTTCGTCATCTACACTTTACATATACGCTATTATCATATCATATCTTAATTTGTGTATAACGATTAGAACAAAAAAGTTAAAACAAAAGCCATTGTATTCAAACGACGCATAGTGACAGACTCGTTTGAATACGATGGCTTTCATTTTCACCTTTTTATTATTATACGCAAATGAAGTGATAATATAATAATAACATATATTTGTTTAATGAGTGATAATATAATAATAACAATTTGTCCATACGTCATAACCCCATAAGTACAGAAAAACTTTCAAACATAAGAAAAAACAAGTCATTTATAAATATGAACCCTATGGCCAGAAAACATAATTCACTGGGAATGAAATTAAATTTTGAAATCAAATACTCGACCCAACTGATAAACAAGGGCACGTTAAAAATAGATAGACACCGTCCAGCCCTGGAAGGCACATAAAAAAAGTCACCCTTCCACAAAGGAGCTATTAACAAATCATCACCCTTCGAGTTACGTACATCTAAGGAATTTCATAGTAAACAAAGAAAATATAAATTATAGGTTTTGACAGCTCATTAAATGCAATACGACCACAAAATAGATAAATCATTCATTTTTTTATACATTCTTTCGGCTGCAGTAACGAGCCATTAATTACTCAGACGGTGATTTATTATGACAAGCCGAAAATAATCAACGTTAGGAATGTGACCAAAGGGGTTCAACGAAGAAGAATCGATGGAAGGGGAGATCATATAAAAAGCGCGAGACGACGCGGAACGATGCTCAGAAGTGTTCAAACTTTCCTTCGATTAACATGTAGTGCGGAAAGATGAGAAGTGCTCAAACTTTCTCATAGTAATCATATAACCATATAACTTAGAGAAGTGCGGTAGCTACCAACCAAGTAACAGCTCTTGACTAGACAATCATCAGTCATGAGTTCATTGACAAGTAATCATCTTGCAGTGAAATTGCGAAAAGAGAATTTCAATCAAGTCAAACAGGAACTGCTCGAGTAATGACTTCACAAAGTGAATACCCAGTTAAAACAGTATTCAGTATTAATAAAAATTATGTTAGCAATGCTTCAAGAACGAGATAAGACACCGAAAACCTTTAACTGATAGTTCATGCTCTCATAGAAAAACATTACCAATACAACTATAGTCTAATATACAGTGCG
>JAFIRS010009228.1:0-11130 GCA_018342105.1 Gonioctena quinquepunctata | reverse complement strand
TACATAAAGTGATAACTGAAGCCTTCCTAATTTTATTTGGTTGTAGATGCATATATTTCCTCATCTTGAAACAAGTCATTCAATCTCACTAATTTCGAACAAGAGCCTTGCATTATATTTGCATATCGTGTTATTTTAATAGTAGTTGCATGTATATTCAGGAGAACTCTAATTGAGTGGAAGATTTGACGTCTAAATGTTGAATAAATTATTGCACCTTTGGAGGGATGATATGATTTCTAACTTAATTCAATTTTATTAAATCCGTTTCCCTATTATACAATGGAGTGGACGTGTTAAATAACATATATAAAAAAACTACAAATTACAGATATAAAATACTACAAATCACAATTGCGAATCTGCAGGAGTAGAAATATTTCAACATAAAAAAAGAGATTTCACAAATAATACTACAATTACAATTGGAGGTATGAAAGTACACTTGGACAACTCAAAAAACACCGATATAGATACAATCGTTAAATTTCCCAAAGTAATGAAACAATTTTTTAATTAAGTTTTTTTCAACCTACCTATGAAGACTTCATATGAACTATTTTTCAATCAGGAAGCCTATTGCAGTAAGAAGACCGGCCATGATGGGTGATTTTTTGTGGTAGGTATGATTTTATTTTTTCACTAACAAGTCGTTTTTATGTCTCGTGTCATAATATCGATAATAATAATAACGTTTATTAGAGTAAATGCAATACAATGGATCCATAAACACCACTAATAAACGAAAAAGAAATGCCACATAAAGAACATTAACAAAAATATCTCTTGTGCTTGGTGAGATGTGAGTAATATCCTATTATTAATAACATTAAATTGATGATATCTCATTTTCCTGTCACCCCTCTCTGTCTTTACCCCGTTATCCCGTTTTCCCGTTATCCCCTTATCCTGTCATCCCGTTATTCCGTTTTTTCGATATCCCGTTATTCCGTTATTCCCGTTTTCCTGTTATCCCATTTTTTCTTTATCCCGTTATCCTCTTATCCCCTTATCCCATTATCCCCTCATCCTGTCATCCCGTTTTCCCGTTTTTTCGTTATCCCGTTATTCCCGTTATCCCGTTTTCCCGTTTTCCTGTTATTCCGTTATTTATTCATCATGTTATTCCGTTTTCCCGTTATTCCCTTATCCTGTCATCCCGTTATCCCGTTTTCCCGTTTTTTCGTTATCCCGTTATTCCGTTTCCTAAAAAAAAATAAAAAATAGGGGTTGATCGTAGAAGGGTGAATTAAGAATTATATGAATTTTTTTATTCTAAGTCACGACAAAATAAAAATAAAAATCTTGCCAAAAAAATAGGGGTTGATCGTAGAAGGGTGAAAATTCAGTATGTATTTTTGAAAGCTGTATCAAAAACAAAAAATTTTGTCCAAAAAATAAAAAAAAAGTTAAGGGGTGGACCATTCTTATCATTTGGGGGGATGATTTGTGAATTTTTACCATCCAGGGCGCCACCCAAACGCATACAAAAAAATTCCTTCAAATCGGTCCAGCCGTTTAGGAGGAGTGCAGTGACAACACACGTACAGTAGAATTATACAGTGCTAGTCAAAAGTCCCCTCCCCCCCTCGTATCTTTTGAACGAGTATACTTATAATAATGAAATTTGGAGGGTGGAAATAAACGGATGTAGGCTTCTCAACTGGTCATAACAGGTGACGCAATAGTCGTAAATGACGTCACAAGGCCACTGTGACCAATAATTTTAAATGTGACCCTATGGCAAGTGACAGCTCGTTTGAAAGGTATTGAAAATACCTATTCAGTCATACCAATTTTGTTTGGGTTTCGGCTGATTTTGATTGATAAATTGAAGAAATACGAAAATTAGAGTTTCGCATTTAATTAATAAAGATTTAAGAACCAGTTCTTATAATAAGTGTTCAAAATGTGCTCCATCTACTTCTGGCAGTATGCATCCTATTGCTAAACTCTTGTCGTACTCGTCCCAGTGTGTCAGCGGAATTGCCCTACATTCTTCAACAATTCGTTGTTTCAGAATGGCAATACTGTCAGGTGCTGTAGCGTAAACCTTAGATTTCAATACCCCATGAAAAAAAATCTAATGGTGTAAGGTCCGGTGACCGAGCTGGCCATTCGATCGAACCTCGTCGTCCAATCCATCTACCACGATATTCTTCATCTAGGTAACGTCTTACTGCACCGTAATAGTGTGCAGGAGCACCATCTTGTTGAAACGTTATTTCCAAGTTGTCGAATTCATCTGGATTATCTTCTAGAATTTCAAGAATTAACGCCTCAATATCATTTTGTAACATCTCCAGATACAATTCACCGGTTAAGTTAGCATTGAGAAAAAGAGGCCCAACTATGTGGTTTCCCAAAATACCTGCCCAAACATTTACTTTTTCTGGAAATTGAGTATGTTTTTCACGAAAGATGTGAGGATTTGTGTCACTCCAATACCTCACATTTTGAGTGTTAACATTTCCATTGAGAAAGAAAGTACTTCCGTCACTAAAACAAATTGTCTGTATGTAGCCTGGTTGTTGGTACATTTTATTGGACATAGTTTCACAGAATTCTAGTCTTCGGTCGGGGTCATCATCTGAAAGTTGGTGCACCATTTTTAATTTGTATGGATGAAATTTGTTTTTAGCCAACACCCTATGTACTGTCCTTTGACTGACTTCACAGATAGACGCAACTTGGGCTGTGGAAGAAGTAGGGTTTACTACCATTTCTCCAATTATGTCAATTTTTTTGTCATCACTAATTGTTGGTTGAACACTACCTGATGCTTCAAACTTCCGAAGAAGCTCCCTCAAATAAACCCTCGATATAGGGCGATCGGGGTACCTCTCATTAAACAGTCGTTCCGCTGCATGGAAATTGTTTCTACATTCACCAATTATCAAGATAGCTGCTACTTTGTCGGCTACAGTAGGTACCATTTTGCCTATGTAAACACTTAAACGTCTCGTTAAACAATAGCTAGGTAAATTTTCAAGGTATAAACACTTTTGACAAGTAGAGAATTCAAAAACGTCAACCTTTTGACAATTAACCAGAGGCGTAATTTAAAATCTTTATTAATTAAATGCGAAACTATAATTTTCGTATTTCTTCAATTTATCAATCAAAATCAGCCGAAACCCAAACAAAATTGGTATGACTGAATAGGTATTCTCAATACCTTTCAAACGAGCTGTCACTTGACATAGGGTCCCATTTAAAATTATTGGTCACAGTGGCCTTGTGACGTCATTTATGACTATTGCGTCACCTGTTATGACCAGTTGAGAAGCCTACATCCATTTATTTCCACCCTTCAAATTTCATTATTATAAGTATACCCGTTCAAAAGATACGAGGGGGGGAGGGGACTTTTGACTAGCACTGTATATATAAAGATTAGACAGACGACGAATTAGATAAAAAGTCGAAATAATTAAAATATTCTTCAAATGTGTAAAAGGCAATTTGTGAACTCATTTGGTAACACACTAAAAAAATTTAAAGATAGATATAAATAAGAGTTTTGCGATTTACTTAATCTATATTTGGGTAGCCTTAAATTTGTTTTAGCCCTAGTATCGTGGTAGTGTATGACTTTCTGCTTGGTCAATTTATTTTCACCTTTTGAATTTTTGACATAACACAAACATTCATATAAGAAGCAAGATCGCAGAGTTAATATATGGAGATTTTTTAAGAAGGGTTTACAATATCATCATTTTAGTATTTGCCATTATTCTGACAACTTTTTTTTGTAATTTGAATATTATTTCTTAATGACATGATGATCATATACTATCGAACCATAGTCATTATACTGTGGAATATGCCAAAATAAGCTACTTTCAAACAATCTATTGTTGTTTTATATACACGTGGATAGACGCTTTGATAATTTGTGAATATGCGATGCAAAACTTAATGACGAATCCAGATACACTCCGAGAAACTCAATTGGTTCATTATTCTCTTTATTAATTTTTGTTGGGAAATCTAAAGTTTTGGTTTTATCATCATTTATAGTAACATAATTGCTTGTAGCCCAGTTTGTCATGAAGCTTTCAGATTCATTAGCGTTAGAAATTAGATTGGAAGACAGAGTGTCACTTAGCAACAGAGTGGCATCATCAGCATACATTGTCGGAAGCACATCTGTCAGATTGAAAGGCATATCATTAATGTAGATGATAAATAATAATAGTACAAGGACTGTAAGTGCATTATGAATAACTGAATATATTAAATAAAATTATGTATATTAAGTCTAACAGAAAACAACTACTGATAAATTTGGCTGCTTGTGGAATATGATATGATGAGATGAGAGGGGTATTTCATCAGATATATAATATTAGATTCAACAGGGGATTCAATAACCCAGCAATTTTCAATTAATTGAACTTGTATTCATAATATATCGTGAATTACGTTTCGTCAATTTATTTCGTATCCGATAAATAATGCTCAGTAATTTAAAAAATAAATGGAAGTTACAGCAATAATTTGTTTGACTTTGAATACATCACGACATGAAGTTTGAAAAGGTAGGTCAAATATAAACCGTAATCTTCTTTTTTGCAAAACGAAAACCCTTAAAATATCACGATCTCGTCCCCATATCATAACACAATATGCGATAGCAGGGTAAGCATATAATACACATTCAATAGGGTGTCCCTATCTAACAAAGATATCAGAGCCGCCAATAGATAGAAACAGTAGTTTTTATTTATTTACATACACTGTTGATTTGGGCTTTCCAAGAGGGATTACTAGGGAATAGTGTTCCGAGAGATTTTGCAGAGAAATATTTTCTAATTACGGTGTTATTCAACAATATTGAGTAATATATTGGTGATCGTTGAACTGGATGATTTTCAATGTAAATCATTTTTCCAACATTCATCATCAATCTATTACAATCACACCAATCCTCAAACTGGTGTATTGTTTTAGAGATCTTGTCAGTAAGTGCATTTTTTTTAATGGTCTGATATTATTGTGCATGTATCGTTTGCATACATGAGAGCTTTCGCATCATTTAGATAACTAGGAATATCATTGCAGGAAAATTTATATTCGAAGGACACTGCCTTGAGGGGTTCCAAGATCAATATCAAATTCGCTTGAGAAAACATCATACATTTTTATTATAATCTTGCGGATCTCGAGAAAAGAGAGAAACCAATAAATACAACTACAAAAATCCATCCTATCCAATTTATCGGAAACAAAGCCTTGTCGAATGTCCTTGTTAAATCTAATAACGCGGATACCACATATTCACCATTATACAATTGATATAAATGTGTTGAATGTAATCGGTCACACTATCATACTATCACAGTTAATAATAATATAAGCTTTATTCACGTAAGTTAGATTAAATATACAAGAATATGTGCTCAAAAGTATCGTGAGTAAAGAAAGAAAGTGATAAGTGCTAAAGCACTTGTTTCACAATTATTCAAACAATAAAAAAATTGTGTAAAAATGATATCTAAGCAGAAGTATGAAATTTTCAAATAATGAATAACAGTAATATGTAAAAGTGAATAAAACAAAACATACAAAACAATCAGTCACACACCTATACACGCATATACATATAATGAAGTTAAAATGTTCATTATGATTCAGAATAAAATTATAAAAAAGCAGATTTGTGAGCTGTGTACAGTACATAGATAAAAGTCAGAAATAGGCATAAAAGTAAACAATAGGAACTTAAGAACAATATGGTATGGTGTATAAAACATTTATAATATATACATATATCATAGTGTCT
Source organism: Gonioctena quinquepunctata (assembly GCA_018342105.1). Lineage (NCBI taxonomy): Eukaryota > Metazoa > Arthropoda > Insecta > Coleoptera > Chrysomelidae > Gonioctena > Gonioctena quinquepunctata. The sequence goes on along the minus strand of JAFIRS010009228.1, from coordinate 5,342 downwards.
GGAGACTTCAACATACATTTTTTGGATAAAACAATACCCGTCACACAAATCATGGACAATATTTTCGATTCATTCAATTTAACTATGCATGTTAAAGCACCCACACGAATCTCTTCTTATTCATCTACTACCTTAGACTATATATGCACAAATATCAATAAGGATCTTATTGACTGCACTGTTATAAATGCTGGTCTGTCAGAACATCGAACTATTGTTTGCAAACATTTCTATGCTACTTATATTATATATTCCTGGGAACTTTTCAGGACAAAGAAATTTCCAATAACTTTTCTAAAAACAATTAGTCCAGCCATTGTTTTGATAAAATAAAATGTTACTCTGAACGGAATTCGTTCCTATGCCCTTCTGCTTGGTTGGCGACAGTGTAACCGCTGAGCTATTTCCTATTTGGTCATTATTGAGTCACTAGTTTTTTTCGTCACCAAATTTCTCATATACCCAAATTTTCCAATTTCCGGGCAACTTTCCTGATTTTTTTCCGTATCAACCATCCTCGGGCTATTACAAACATAAAAAAAAAGCCGGATCGGTCCAGCCGCTCTCACGTTTTGCGCTTACAAAGAATCGAGATTCATTTTTATTATATAGGTTATATGGATTTGTTTGAAATTATGAACAGGACGTTCATAAAATCAGATGTGGAATAATCTGCGACTGAATGATAAACTTTAGTCACTATGGAAGGCATTTAATATACATAGCCCTCAGAGAAAAGTCCTAACCGTAGACACGTGTTTCGGGCTCTCGGCCCTCATCAGTACGGTGGAGAAGTGCAAGGATGAACAACACTTGGTGGAAAACGACAAATCAACGGAGTCAACAAACAGAAGCCAGCCGCACATTTTTGGTTTCGTCGTTTTCCACCAAGTGTTGTTCATCCTTGCACTTCTTCACCGTACTGATGAGGGCCGAGAGCCCGAAACACGTGTCTACGGTTAACACTTTTCTCTGAGGGCTATGTCCATTAAATTCCTTCCATTTTGTTTTTAACAGTCCCCTCGATATTCCTCTCTTTCATATTTATATTCCTGGACTCGGATGTCCCGTAGCTATACCTATAGCTGCCTCCATGGTGACGTTGGTTGTTGCCCTGGAATGCAGGGTCTGCTGACCGAAACCACAAATGTGCGGCTGGCTTCTGTTTGTTGACTCCGTTGATTTGTCGTTTTCCACCAAGTGTTGTTCATTCTTGCACTTCCTCAACGTACTGATGAGGGCCGAGAGCCCAAAACACGTGTCTACGGTTAACACTTTTCTCTGAGGGCTATGTCCATCAAATTCCTCCCATTTTTTTTAACAGTCCCCTCGATATTTCTCTCTTTCATATTTGGTCACTATCTTTCATCGTTCAAGATAACCTCTCGTATGGTATTCATGTTGAAAAGGGCAACATTCTCAATTGATCAATCAAGACTGGTATAGAAAATCGAATAACTATCTGAATGAAAATGCAAATTTTCAATTTCAGATTTTTTCTTTTGTCGTTTCAGAATATCTATCAGATGTAGTTCAATGTCCAGCGTGGCTTCAGCCGGGGAAGTAGTTGTTTTCTGTTAGACATTCACAGAAAATAACTTAACTTTTATCGTGGATTTTTTTCAATTCACAGCAAAATATTTCCATTCAATATTCAATTGAGAATATTTCCCTTTTCAAGATAGATTATATATTCCTGAAAAGTTCTCCAGGACAAAGAAATTTACAAAAACTTTTATAAAAATCCTTTCTTCCCTGAAGACCTGATCCGGAGTATTACGAACATTCAAAAAACAATAAGTCAAATCGGCCAGTCGTTGTTTTTATAAAATAAAAAACTTTTCAACAAAAAATTAAACCGACTAAAAAATCAACTGAATAGCAAAAATTAAAATAAATCTTCTTAGTCTAAATGATAATTGAGCTCCTAAACTAATGTAAGTAACTGATTTTGAGTCGGCGCCAAACCAACAATTATCGAAGATCATTATCTCGCTGCCTTCATTTTACGCTTCACCTAATTCAATTGCTACTTTGTATCCATTTCGCCTATATGGCCCTAGATGCTGGTGGTTATGGCACTCGTAGATTTTTTTGTGAATGGTTTTGAGGATGTATGAAGGAGCAACCGACTTTCCTAGATATGTTCTATTCACGGATGAGGCATGGTTCAGAGATGGATATTTCAAGAGTAGGAAGAACTATTTATGGCATGAACAAAATCCGCATGGAATGTTCCGAATAGGCTACCTACAAAAGTTTTCAGTGAATATTTAGGCAGGAATTATCGAAAATTGTATCGTTGGACCATATCTTCTTCCTTCCCGTTTGAATGGGCAGAACTACCGATTGTTTCTTGAACATGTTTTACCTGGGCTACTTGAAGACGTACCTCTATTGGTTCGTCAAATCAATCAATATGACGGAGCACCGGCCCATTTCCAACGAATTGTTCGTCCATTTTTCGATCAAACATTCCATGATCGGTGGATAGGTAGACGTGGTCCCATACATGCACGTTCTCCGGATTTGATTTCACTAGACTTTTTTTGTGGGTATACCTTGAATCCCTAGTGTATGAAATACCTGTAGAATATGTGGAAGATTTAACGGCAAGTATTTTAGCAGCATGTACGTTAATACAGGATACACCAGGAATATTCCAAAGCGTGCGACAGTCGATGATACGGAGATGCCAGTTGTGTATTGAACAAAATAGTGGTCCATTTAAACATTTGCTTTTATGCCTTGTTTGTTTCTGTGTACCCACTAAACCGTTTCCATCATTCAAGTAGATACACAATAATTGTTTTTCTTCATCAAAAATATGTTGATTGGATAATATTTTCCTAGATAATTCAGTCAGAAATGGCTTTATATTGATATCCAACATAAACTTCAACAAATTAAGAGTACTTATGTTCAGTTTTTCGCAAAAAATATTTCAGACCTTAACTCTTATCTAAGTGAAGTATTATGAATTTGAGGTCGAGTTTGTTTGTCAGTTGATCTGTCAAAACAATCATATGCAAGAAAGTATGTCAACATAACAGTGAATCCTCGACATAGATTCGATCAAATAATATGATGAATTAAAAAATGGAGTTATCGGTCTCATTCTGACTCACCCGTACTATGTTTCCGACTCTCCCAACATTAAAAACTGTTCAGGAGGTTGACACATATTCCGATATGTTGTAGGAAATTAGCATTATGCGATTATTGCACATAAAAAATTATGTCTCCAATTATCTCAGAAACCTCTACTTTTAGGCACATGGAATGTCATGACTTTTAGGTTGAGTATCGATGAGCCAAACTCATGTCAAACGCTCATTCGTCCATTCACTTGTCCCAAGAAAATATCAAGGAACATATGACCACATACCATCGTAACTACGCCAATGGTTTACGAAAATAAAGAAATATATCTTCAAATTATCACGTTGATAAACCTTGATTAGAGTACCAAGTTTAATTTTTTTTTCCTTTGGGGATTTCGGGAAAAACAAATTAAATCTTAATTTTTTTCGTATTTTCGACACCCTGTACCTCAGAGGGGATGCATTTCAGGACATACCTTGATAGCAACTTTTCACCTCGGAATGCGGTGAGAAATCTGTAGTCGGAGTTTGTCGGTCTAATTCTGACTCACCCTGTATATATATATATATATATATATATATATATATATATATATATATATATATAGAGATGTACACGGTCATTGTGAATCCCGTGAAGCATATGAACGAGACGCAGTTTAGCCCGGAGTAACCTTGTTAGTCGATTTCGGGCTCAACAAAGTATCACCCTGTATCTCTTCACTGGGTGATCAGAATTGAATGCAGGTCATTTCCCCACGTTTTAGATCGGGACACACAATATACCATTTCCATTACCAACATACGCGATATAGTTCTTTGGTTCGAACTGTAGGGGGCGCTTTCCGTATATAGGGATATACACTGCAGAATTATATACTTCTTTGTAGAGCCCACAAACTTTTGTAGCGTTGTGTAGCCCTAAGTTTGGCAACATCGCAATCGCTGACTTCATGAATGTGAAATATATGAATTGCTGGATCCGTGATCTGGCCTAGCGCAAGGAGTAGTTCATAATTCAATATAAAAAATATTTATCGTTCATTTTTCAGATTAGGGAGTTTGAGTTTGAAATAGTTAGAATATTTGAAGATATATTTACCAATCCTTTTTCTGAAGGGAATTTTGTGCGATCCATCCATCTACATAAAGGATGGTTAGTGAAAAGTACAAAATAACCAATATTGGCCTAAAAGCCTTATTCTTCAGTTTTAATCGTAGATTTAATTTTTGTGCATCAACCGATAAAAATACATTTACACTGATGTAGACCATATAGGGGAGACGGTCTACCAAGAATATTAGGCAAATATAATTTCCAACTGAGGAGCGATATAATGATTTCAACCATCGTGAAGATTGGATATCGAAATTCTCAACAATTTTTTAAGGCAAAGAAACTTTTTTATTGACTTGCTTGAAATGCAATTTTGCGGTCTTTCGAAAGTGAAATTTATAGAACTTTTCATGTTTTTTTTTGTTAATTACATTAATTGATAAAAAAGGGGAAAGTAAAGAACCTATACAAAATAGGTTCAACCACCTGAAATCATCACATTAAATTCAAGCCCAGATGGGTCTGTTGAGGAAAGATATTTTGCATTGTACACAGGGATTACTCTCATTAGTTCTAAATTGCGGAAAAATATATACACATGAAGTTCCGGTGCATTAATTTATTTTTTCAATCTTAGAAAGCTGCAACATCGACAATATTGAAGTAATAACTCGACAATATGCATCTTTTTGTTGGTAATTCAAAGATCTGGTTGAATGTTCCAGTGGTACCATATGGGTACCATTGAAAGAATTATTTTTCTCTACAAAATCTGATTTTGTGATGCTGTTGACATTATCCCTGTTTTATTTGGATAATGAAAATATTAATATCAGGAGGGTGCTTAGAGATCGATTGTGAATAAATGACAGAATTAAAACACAAGTAGTATATATTTCGTCCGATTGAATGAAAATATGCGAAAATATGATGGAAAAATATATCGGAAAAACTAGTTTCAGGAACAACTAGAGATAACAAATTGAGCTTCTCAGGGAAAGTAGGCAATTGTTTTTTTTGTCATGTTTTCGACCATAGATATCTTTGATATGGGGAACGAATCAGAACCAAACAAAACTGAACTATTTGCTGATGAGTACTTAATATTTTTTGGGGTATTCCAATCACATGAAACCATTTATTCACTTGGTGCGAAAAAATCTTTATTTCCACAATTATTA
>JAFIRS010009227.1:0-11142 GCA_018342105.1 Gonioctena quinquepunctata | reverse complement strand
TCAGACATGTTACTGTCTGGATGCAATGTTACACGAATTGAATGGGCAGCTGTCTTAAAGGATTTCTTAAAGTTTTAAGAACTTCAAAAGAGTGCTGCAATGATGACATGAATTATCATGGCACCCAAAAATATATCAACAGTACAAATGTTCATATATCTATATCTATATATCTATATATATATATATATATATATATATATATATATATATATATATATATATATATATATAAAAGGTACCTTGTCCCCTCAAAACCGGAAACTCAAACAACGTTGTCACCTCATATATAACGTTTCGCCTTGTTTTTTGGCCAGATAGGCTCTGGAGAATTGAAGTTAGAGTCATGGAAATTGGTATTTGGGCTCCTCTTTTCAATTAAAGAAACAGGTTTTACAGGGTTTTTGGAAATTCAACCCTCAAAGGCTCAAAATGGTGGTTGAAAGTTCGTTCCGTAGTTTTCAAATTAGGGTCATAAAAATTGGTATTTGAGGTCTTTGTTACATTAAATTTTGGGTATGGCGAAATATAAAAAAAAAAATAGTTAATTTTTGTTCAATGAATGGAAATGATCACATTCAAGCACCATCTCGATTCCAAATATCAAAGGTCCATTCCAAAAAAAAATTGTACCATGCCTCCTGATATATTGATCATTTTTATTATTGAGTTTGATTACGAATGTTTAATCTTCAATTGGCAAGGGAGTTCAATATTCGTTTAATTTTAATTATATAAGGGAGAAATCAGTTGATTAGGCACGTTATCATAAGAAACACAATGAAATATACCACTACCCTATACCTAAGCCTGTACTTTGATCGACAAGTTTCAACATTACGTTTCGAGAATGCTGAGAATTTATATAAAGGTTATTATTGTAGATTTGACATGAACACCATCGAGCTTTTGATTATTCCATTTCGCAAATCTAGAACACTTATCATCTTCCGTTTTTCTTTTTTTCAGGTAATGGGTGATAATGAACCCCAAAATGTACAGCAAAATCATCCAACTGGTTACCGACTACGTTCATTTATGCCAACTGCTGAGTTGTTAGCAAAAACTGCATATCAACGAGGAGCAAACTGTAATCGAAATCAACGTAAGTCTTTCCAGCAACAAAATCAAAACATTTCAAATCTCGATTCTCAAAAAAAAATCTTTCACGCTCAGCAATACATTATTTTTGTATATTGGGTGAAACTATTCCCAAGAATGATATTTTCGTAGCATTTATGATTTTACGTATTATTGTTACATAAGCTTGTTTCTGAGAACCCCCCAGAATGAGATTCGTATACCATAACTTAGAGAAATTGAGTTTCGTTTCTGGTGGAAGGGAAATTCTTCAGGAGGCTCTTCGAGTATTGAGGGATGTCTCACTGGAATCCTCTCCTTGCTTCCTAAAAAAATTGATGGGACTACTTGAAAGTATTACTTCATCACGCAATTAAGTTTCATTCTCTGATATTGATTTTAATAAACAATGTTAACAATTTGTAATAGCTCCTCAACTTCATATGTTGCCTTTATGCTTCTTGCCTATTTGGATTGAATAAGGTATGTCCACCTTTTTCTCTCACTATCACTGTGATCATAGGCTGAAGCATCGCTTAATTTGTATCTATAAAAGTACAACATACACTATAGCCGGGTAAGATTGTTTTCCTTTCATCTTGATATCAGGGACTAAGGTTCTTGTCCAGGTGCACCTATTTATTTTAGACCATTTTTGTTGCCACTCATTCAACATGATTTCTCCTTGTTTAAATTTCGCTGCTATATTTTTTCGTTACCCTCTGCTTCTTCCTCGCGTCTGTCCCAAAGTATGAGTAGATCAACTTTTGATAATAAACTTCAATTTCAGACATTAAACTTTCGATATTATTTTCGATCCTTACCACATCCCCACCCCAAAATTAATGAAGGTATTAGGAAACGAAAATCTCAAAATCGCCCGATTAAATGCAACAATTTTTTCATCATCAACTGTCATTATTTTCACCATCCTCCAATATGTGTGTTTTGGAGATTTGCAGTGAATGTCATCAATGGGTTCATTCATTTTTCTCAAGTGTGTTTATTTCTTTCAGAAAGCTCCACTACTGCAGCAACAACAGCCGCCGCTTAAAATTGTTCATCAATTTTCCTAGTTTGGATGTACGCCCGAAAATAAAATTATGTTTCCTGAAATAATCCTTTAATTTGAATATAGTCATTTGATGAACCGATAAGTATTATTTGTCCCATCATTCGTTCGAAAACGTGTTTGCATTGATATGATTACTTCACATACATTATTCGATATGATAGATCGATGGAGCCAATAGGGGAGCGAATTGTATTTCACCTTGATCTTACAATTCCATTTTCTCTTGTGCTGTGGTTTTTGCAGTTTGGTAAGTTATTATCATGCTGAATAAGCTCTTTCAAAATATTATTTGAAGTGGTACATACCACCGTTGCAATAATTTGGAGAACAAATGTACCTATGAGTTCACAAGGTGTGAATTCGGAATCGATAGTTCTTCACATCATGGGATTCTGAAGATGGTTACACGGATCAGAGTTTTCTAAAGAACTTGTTATTTTCAATTTCTTGATACTCGTGGGAAGGCCAGCATGCCATGATTTCGCATAGTCCTTTCTCAGACAATTATAAATTAGAGAAGGGCATAACATTATCAGTGATTTACATGAAAAATATGCAGCTCGAACAGATACCTCAATTTTGATTCAACTCATTCCCTTTATCAGAAAATCAACATTATCACACAATCTGGGAATAAAATTCACAAACTCAGCAATATAAAATTTCAATGAAAAAAAATCTACAGAGTCTCGAACAAACTTTACCTTTGAATGATTGCCCTATGTTACTTTGAGCCAAATCATCACACAAAATGAGAGTTCCATCCCCGAAACCACATCATGTCGTTTTTCAAATAGTTAGTCTCTTATATAGACTCACACAATGCTTGAACACATGAATCGAGAATAGCCCATATAGCCTTATACAACACAGAATCCCAAATATATTATATTATATTTATTCGAAATTGAAAGATCCGATAGACAATATTAATATAATCTATATATTATAAATGAATTTCGATTCTTTGGAAGCGCAAAACGGCTAGACCGATAAGGCATTTTTTTTCAATGTTCGTAATAGCCCGTTGATACGGAAAAAAAATAGGAAAGTTTTTCGGAAATCGGGAAATTTGGGTATATAAGAACTTTGGCGAAGAAATAGACTATCTAGTCATTTATGGGATCAAATGATGAGAAAAGATTTATTATCATTTTCAATTGAATTTTATAGTAGTTTTTTGTAATAAATGACCAAATGTAGAAATAGCTCAGCGGTTAGACTGTCGCCCACCAAGCAGGTCACAGAAACGAATCCCGGTCAGGGTGTTTTTTTTATTTTATAATAAATAATAGTTTAAAAAAACTAAAAAACACGCTTGTATAGAAAACCAAACTAAAGAAATAGAAAATAAGAAAAAAAATTATTTTATTTAAAAAATGCGTGGGGTGCATGATATCAATAATTATATGGTACATTACACGCCTAGGGCAGTAAAGTAAGAAATGTCTCAGATCACAGGTAATTGTTGGCCGAGGCAATACCATGCACCCCACGCTTTTTTTTAAATAATTTTTTTTTATTTATTTTCTATTTTTTTTTTTTGGTTTTCTATGAAAGCGTGTTTTTTCGTTTTTTTAAACTATTATTTATTTCCTACTTTTTAGTTTGGTTAATTTATGAAAGCGTGTTTTTTTAGTTTTTTTGCAAATTAAAAAATGGAATAGTCTTATCAAATTAGTGTATTGTCATCGGTCCTCGATAAATCTACAAAGTTTGAATGAAATCTGACCGTTTAAAGTGGGTCAAAATCGCGCCCAAAAGAGTCGATTACAAACAAACATACAAGTGAAGCTAATATAAAGCGTGTAAAAACAACGTCTGAACCGATTTGGCTGATTGTTTTCGTGAATGTTCGTGATACTCCGAATAAGGTTAATAGAAAAAGACAGGATTTTTAGAGAAGTTATTGAAAATTTCTTTGTCCTGGAAAAGTTTTCAGGAATATATATACAAACTTTTCAATAAAAAATTAAACCGACAAAAAAATCAAATGAAAAGAAAAAAATAAAATAAACCTGCCTAGTCTCAATGATAATTGAGCTCCTAAACTAATGTGAGTAACTAATTTTGAGTCGGCGCCAAACAAACAATTATCGAAGATCCTTATAATACGTTGAAGAAGTAATCAAAACGCTGCCGTGCATCTCGCTGCCATCATTTCACGCTTTACCTAATTCAATTGCTAGTTTGTTTGGCGCCGACTCAAAATTATTTACTCAGATTAGTTAAGGAGCTCATTTATCATCGAGACTAGGAAGGTTTAGTTTCTTTTTTAAATTTATACTATTTTTTCGTCGGTTTAATTTTTTGTTATAGAGTTTTTATTTTTCAATTTTTGTGGCTGAAATCTACTAATTACTACCTTCTTAATTTTTTATTACTTCCAAAATAATTACTTACCTAGCTTACTTCAACTATTAACTGTTAAATAATATGATTCATTGTTATATAATATAAATTATTTTTGAAAGTTCTGGTTATTTGATTTCATCACTTCGTATTTAATTCCATCCTTTCATAAAATGTTATTATTTTGACGGATGTAGGAGGTTCTGTCAATGTCAACTACATATATGTGCCAATGTTCACAAGTGAAAAATAAATCTTCCCCTATTTTTCTTCCCATAGGGGTGGATCATTCCATTCCAAATTGGAATATGATCAACTATGAGGTATACCCCATCTAATAAAGAAAGAATTATCCAAATCGAAGAACCCACTAGGAAGTTATATCAGATAGAATCGGTTAACGGACCGAAATTCAGAGGGTGAACGATCAATATCCTTAATTTTTCTACCTTTAGGGATACATTTTTTTGTTCTAATTCAAATGGGACCAACTTTGAAGTACACCCCATCCAATGAAAAAAGAATCATCGGAATCGGACTGCTCTGTGAAAAGTTATGCGTGGTCATACATAAAAAAAAATATTCGCGTCGACTAGAGAACCTCCTCCTTTTTGATTTCGTCGGTTAAAAAAAATAAATGTCTGTTTGTGTTGGTGAGCTTATAACTTGAGAACGGCTGAACCGATTTGGCTATTTTTTTCGGGGGAACGGGATAGCAGGAAAACGGAAAAACAGAATAACGGGATAACGAAAAAACGGGATATCTGGGATAACTGAAAAACGGGAAAGGGAAAAGGGATAGGGAAATGGATAACGGGAACACGGGTTAACGGGAATAACGGGAAAATGGGATAGCGAGAAAACCGGATGAAGGAAAAACGGGATAACGGGAAGCGGGCAGAGTCAAAGGCATAACCTAGATGAAACAACACAAGAAGAACATAGGAGAAATAAATTCTACGGGACGAATGTTTTCAGAAAAAAAAAATAGAAATTTGCATAGGACAACGTCTGTCGGGTCAGTGAGTTTACAATATAATTTGAATGCATTGTGATTTGACATACTGTAGCAAAACGGCAAAACGTGTTTATACAGTGCTTCTCAAAAGTCCCCTCCCCCCTCTTATTTTTGGAACGATTATACATAAACAAGTGAAATTTGGAAACTGAATATTAAAGGTTGTAAACTTCCCTACTAGTGATGGTAGATGACGAAATCGTCAAAGATGATGTCACAAGGCCATTATGACCAATAATTTTAAATGGAACCCTACGGCAAGCGACACCTCTTTTGAAAGGTATCAAAAAAACCTATCCAATAATACTAATTTTGTTTGTGTTTATGGCAGTTTTGGCAACTCGCTTTCAAAAAACGCAAAGCTGTGATGAATTAAATCAGTTAATACTAAAATTCCAAATTCAAGCTCCGCCTCTGGATAGTTGTCAAATAAGCTGACGTTTTTGTTAGTCTCCCGAATTCGACGTTTTTGTAATTGTCCGAGTTTTTGTACATTTAATGATTTGTGTATTGTTGATCGAACGTTTAACTGTTTCAGCAGCCTCTGGTACTTTTAATATTTTTGTACATTTCAATAATTCGTTAAACTGTTGTGAGCCGAACGTTTAAGTGCTTCAAGAAGTGAAATGGTACGTGCTTTAGGTAATAAAGTAGCAGCGATCCTAATTCTTGGTGAAACTGGACAAAATATTCATGCAGCAGAACGCATTTTTAATGAGTGGTTTCCCGATCAACCCGTTTCGAAGACTTATTTAATGAAGCTTCTTCGTAAGTTTGAAACAACGGGTAGAATTAATGATGCGGAACGATCTGGCAGACCACAAATTTCTGATGAGAGAAAAATGGATATACTGGCAGAAGTAATAGTTGATCCTACTTCTTCAACAACTCACGTTGCATCTACCTGTGAAGTCAGTCGGAGTACAGTACACAGTGTGTTGAAAAAAAAAAACAAATTTCATCCATACAAATTAAAAATGGTTCATCAACTCTCAGACGACGACCCAGATCGAAGACTAGAATTTTGTTAAAATATGGAAACTAAAATTAACCAACAGCCAGACTATGTCAAAACAATTTGTTTTAGTGAAGAAAGTACTTTCTATCTAAATGGAAACGTAAATACACACAATGTGAGGTATTGAACTGACGCAAATCCTCACCTGTTTCGTGAAACACATACCCAATTTCCCCAGAAGGTGAATGTTTGGGCAGGTATCCTGGGAAACCACATCGTTGGGCTTCTTTTTTTGAATACTAATTTAACTGGTGAGGTTCATCTGGAGCTGTTGTAAAACGCAATAGAACCGTTAATCCTTGAAATTTATTTAGAATTATAAATTAAGATGATCCAGATGAATTCGTCAATTTGGAAATAACATTCCAACAGGATGGTGCTCCTCCACATTATTACGGTGCAGTGAGGCGGTATTTGGATGAGGAGTATCGTGGTAGATGGATTGGACGACGAGATTCAACGGAATGGCCAGCTCGATCACCGGTCTTCACACCTTTGTATGTTTTTCTGTAGGGTTACCTTAAAGGGAAGTTTTACGCCTGACAATATTGACGCTTTAAAACAACGTATTGTTGCAGAATGTGAGGCTGTTTCCGCAGACACATTTGCAAAAGTACGAGAAGAGTTTAAAAATAGGATATTTCACTGTCAGGAAGTGAATGGAGGTTCTTTAAGTGGATACAGATTCTTAAATCTGTAATTAATATCATACTGACTGGAATTTAAATTTTAAAGTTTACTTATGAGTTAAAACTGCCATAAACACAAACAAGAGCAGTATCATTGACTAGGTTTTTTCGAAACTTTTTAAAGAAGGTGTCGCTTGCCGTAGGGTTCCATTTGAAATTATTGGTCACAATGGCCTTGTGACGTCATCTTTGACGATTTCGTCATCTATCATCACTAGTAGCGAAGTTTACAACCTTTAATATTCAGTTTCCAAATTTCACTTGTTGATGTATAATAAGAGAGGGGGAGTGGACCTTTGAGAAGCACCGTATGTATTTCAGTCAGTGACGGAAATCATGGAAGTCTCGGTCTTGAGGGCTGAACATGTATGGTTTCCTAGAACACGTGTTTCATTCTGGGATTAGTCTTGGCCAATGAATATAGATCGTTGTCCAGGAGAAGATGGTAGATGAGCAATATTCAATTCTCAAGAAAATAATCTGTATTGAATCAATTCGGATGTACGTAATTGGTATATGTTGTTACGGAAGATCCTCTGCCACGAGAAATAAAGTACATTGGAATGATGATCAATTAGTGGAGTTACAAATAGTGGCATTGCCGAGGTTCTGACATGCTTGTCCGGTAATCATCCAGCCAAATGAGCCACTAAAAAATCATAACGCACTCCCAGATGAATGAGAATACTCCCCATACATGGAAAAATGAATAAATTAGTGTCTCCAGTAATTGTCTTATGTTCAAATAAGAATATTTCTTATGTTGGGTCGGGTACTATAACTCTGCTTAGGGACCATTCATTTATTATTCTTAGGACAAAAACATTATCCGTTTCATTTCCGTGAGCGAGAGTACCTCCATTGTAAGACGGTTGCAAGAGGTTTTTCATTCAGAATGAGAGTTCAAATAAAGAATAATTATGTATGTATAAAAAGCTCAACCTCTTATTTCATTCATTATGATTATTATCATTGAACACACTCTCTGAAGGAAACTTAAAATATATTTTGAATAATCCACAGACTCTTGAATGTACCTATTTCAACTTTGAGTATCAAAAAGAATTGACTATTTTGGAAAAAATTGCTTCCAACAATGATTATAATCCTAGCATTATCAACACTTTGATTCAAAAAATTCAAAACAAAAATTAACACAACTTATCTTATCCAAAATTTAATTCAATCGACAAATTTGTTTCAATTCCTTTTTTAAACGTCAACATTCCTAACAAAGTAGCTAGTTGCATTAAAAGTAACTTTGACAATATTAAAATTTCTTTCAATGATAGCTTGAGTAGATTTTTGGTTAATTCAAAAGACAAAATTGACAAACTTTCCAAAAGTGGCATTTATAAGTTGAATTGTGAAGACTGCGATGCAGCCTACACTGTAGAACTTGTATACCTTTGAGAGTTCCTATTATGGAACATTTAAACAGTGATAAAGTTTCTGCCTTCGGTCATCACTTAAGATTCAACAATCATAATTTCAGTACAAATAGAAATTCACAAATCTCACATGAGGTCAGTTCCAAAAATTATAATAGATTAGATTTTCTTGAAGACTTACACATTAGTACGGAAATACCCAACAATAACCTTTATCTCAACACGCAAGTCAATTTAAATAAATCCTATATTCCACTTCATAGACGTCTAAATTAAAATAATATAGAACTTTCTCAGCTTTTTTACTCTAATTCACATTTTAATTTTCTTGTTAATCATGCTAATAATTTTCAATTTCCATTATCTATGATGATTTTACTTGTATCTTTTTGCAATTTGCCAGCCTCTTTTTCAGTTTGCTCCATACTGAGAAAGTCATGTTCTGGATTATCACCTTTTAGACTTTGTTTTACTCCAGCTGTGGGAGTTGTGAAGTTGGGACAAGTTCTCATTAGACTTGTATCACACTTCTTATCCCCCAGTTGCGGTTCAACCGAGCCATGGTAGACAAGGATTTTTATTGAGGAAAATGAAATTCATTGTCCATGGACACTACCAGAATAATTCAATTGTTTGTTTTTGATTAGGACAGGTCTAATTAGACTTCTCCCTTAAACTTATATTCAATTTCGATTTCTCAAATGTGAGAATTTAAGAGTCTGGTCTGGTACTCCTTGGAATATTGGAACATATATTTAACAGATGACAGTCCCCATAAGATTGATCATCTTCTAATGTATTTTTAGTATGACAGGGATATCCCTTTCATGATTCTGATATCTCCATGGTTCTGTATTCCATGTCAATCTACTTCATCGTTCACTTGTCAATCTTGTCACTTGGGTCCAGTTTCAATACCTGAACAATGGCTTATAAAAGATATCGAAATGAAATCTCAATGTTCATCCTGGCCTAGGATGGGTTTTTCAACATGTTTGTCACGTGAACTTATGCAACACTCATTGATCATTAGATATTTCATGGTCTTTTTGGCTTCTTGTACACCTGACGAGTAAGTAACCTCACATTTGAAATATTTCAATTTTCTTCCTCAAAAAAAATCTTTCAGTTACTTGTTCTCTATCAATATTACTTACTTTCAGGTACGCACTGATGATGACCTTAGGGTCGAAAGCGCTTTGCTACGATTTTATTAAATTATTTTATGCAGGAAATACAATTTTTTTTCATCGATTATATATATATATATATATATATATATATATATCACTTTCACTCCTTTCACCAATCGGTCAACCGAAAGTGCTCTTCTATGTACTAACCATCCAGTAAACCAGAATCGATCGCATAGAAGTTGCAAGGAGTTACTGCGGGGATCTGCGACTTCGCAATGTGGATACAAAAAAGAGGCACCAGTAATTATTGACGGGTGCTCTGTGTCCGCAAACACGCACATCGCCAGTAATTACCCAGGACGTCGCATTCCTTTTATATTTACCAAATTATTCGGATAAATGTAGGTATTGGATTTTCTATGGAATTGATGAATGAACAATCTATTAAATATCCATGATAATTGATCATCGAAACATTTTCGCCCTTACAGTGATATTGTGAAGCCGTCTACTTAGCCAGAAGGCCGATAAACGATATCAAAAGTTATTTTATTCGCAGTATTCATCAAGTGTCTCTAACGTCGTATCAGCAACTATTTCGAATCAATGAAGAAACCTACAGAAATGCAAGGAAAAGGAATAAACTCCGGAGTAGGAGATTTAAGCCGGTTCTGGCTCTCCCCCCACCACTATGACGTCACGTGTGACCTTGAATAGTTGCAGGTGTGCAATGTGTGTGTGTTTGACCTTGAGATTTGACCTTGAGATTCATAACATTAAGTATAGACTTTGAGATTTGACCTCGAGTTTTAATGTTGGGATTGTTTCGGCAACCTCAAGATTTGATCTCGATGTTTGTTTCACCTTGACTGAAGCTGTGGTGTAGGCATACATATTCTGTGTAGTCATGACCTTCATGAATCCTTGCACTCTCCAAGCGAGGAGGACGTTTGTCCTGTGAGAGAGCTGAGAGTGAACTGCATGATGATGAGTGCGCTGAATGTCAAGAGAATCCCTCAAATCCATACAGATTGCGCATCGCATCGGACGTCTTGTAGGTGGGGATATTTCATTGAAATATTCAGGAGAAGATATTTCGAATCAGTGTCTCCTCCAGTGAGCTATTGAAAACAAGTTGTTGAAATGTATTCATGTGATTGTGGTAAAGATTTCACTCGTAGTGATAATCTACGTCGACATCAACGGGAAACTTGCCAGGGAGGTCCTTCAGTGAAACGAGTTAAATTGAACAATAGTGATGACTCACCACCTGTTTCCACTCTATACATGTGAATGCTGTAATGTGACATTTCCATATTGTCAAGTCAACTCTCACAATAGAACACTCGCCACAGGACAATTCATGTGTTCACTTGGGAGGTG